>JBBAXF010000109.1:62890-138544 GCA_037837765.1 Delichon dasypus | reverse complement strand
GGGTTGAGTTGGGTCAAAGGCGATGATTTTGGGGGCCAAAGGCGATGATTTCGGGCTGTTTTGGGGGGGGGTTGGGTCCCCCCGGCCCTTCGGTGGCCCCGCCCCCTTTTCCCGCCGCCGCCATCTTGGCCGCGGGCACGCGACGCCGCGCCGGCCCCGCCCACTCCCGGGCGCCGGCGGGGGCGTGGCTTGGGCGTGGCCGGGCGCTGTTACGTCCGGGTGTCCCCGGCGCTGATTGGGCGGCGGCGCTGTCAATCACGCGGGTGACGCGGCCGGGCCGGAGCGCGGCGGAGCCGAGGTCGGGGGGGAGGGGGGAGGGGCGGATTTGGGGGTCCCCAAAGGGGGGGGAGGGGCCGGGGGACCCCCGGGGGCGGCACGAGGGGGGGGCGCGGGCGGAGGGGGGGAGAGGCGGGTTTGGGGGGGCGGGGGGGAGGGGGGCCCCGCTCCGGGGGGGGAGGGGGCGGTTTTGGGGTGTCCCCGGTGGGGGAGGGGCGGTTTGGGGGTGCCCCCGTTGGGGGAGGGGAGGCTGGGGATCCCCCCGTCCCGGGGGCGGCGGGCCCGGTGGGAGCCGCGGGTTTTGGGGGGCTCGGGGGTGCCCCGGCCGTTTCGGGGTGTCCCTGGGGGGGGAGGGGACGCTCCGGGGTCACCCCGGCGTGGGGGAGGGGCGGGTCGGGGGTGCCCCCAGGGTGGGGGGGGAAGGTCCCTGTTCTGGGGGGTTTCCCCAGTTTTGGGGCGCCCCGGAGCTGGGGGGGGGCGGTTTTGGGGTGCCCGGGGGGGGCGGGGCACTTCCGGGTGCCAAAGGTCACCGGGAGGGGGGCGGGGCAGAGTTCGGTGTCATTAATGACCCGGGTCATTAATTACCGGGGTGTTAATTACCGGGGACCCCCATTAAGCGGGGTGGGTTCGGGGTGTGCCGGGGGCTTGGGGCCGGGTGGGGGTCGTGGAGGGGGGGCTGGGGTCTCTGGGTCGGGTTTGGGGTCTCGGTCGGGTTTAGGTCCGGGGTCAGGGTCAGGGTTAGGGTCAGGGTCAGGGTGGGGGTCAGGTTTGGGGTTTGGGGTCAGGTTCGGGGTCAGGTTCGGGGTCAGGGTCAGGTTTGGGGTCAGGTTTGGGGTTTGGTGTCAGGTTCGGGGTCAGGGTCAGGTTTGGGGTCAGGTTTGGGGTCTCCCTGGGTCGGTTTTGGGCACGGGGTCGGGTTTGGGGTCTCGGGTCAGGTTTGGGGTTAGGTTCGGGGTCCCTGGGCCGGTTTTGGGGTCTCGGTCGGTTCTGGGCACGGGGTCTAGCCCCCCCTGACCCCCCAGCCCCGCCATGTCCTGAGGATGTTCCGGCTGGACGAGACCCCCGAGGAGCCCGGCTCCCCTCCCCCCTCCCCATGGGGGGGCTCCCCCGCCCCCAGCCAGCCCGGGACCCCCTCCCCAGGTGAGAGACCCCCCAAAACCCCCCAAACCCCGCACGGGCAGCGAGGGCGGGCGCCGGGGCTGGAAGGGTTGGGGTCTCCCCCTCTCCTCTCCCCCGTTTTCGGGGTCCCCCCGCCCGTTTTTGGGGTGCTGACCCCCCCCTCCCCGCAGAGGCGCGCTCCCGGCTGGGCTCGGAGCGGGGCGCGGCACCGGCGGGCGGCGGCGGGGACCCCCCCGCTCCCCGCGGCCGCTCCCGCTCGGCCCCGCCCGTGCTCTGGGCGGCGCAGCGCTACGGGCGCAGGCTGCGGCGGATGAGCGACGAGTTCCAGCTGCAGGTGGGGCACCGGGGACACCTGGCGACACACCGGGGACAGCTGGGGACGGCTGGGGATGTCGGGGGACATTGGGGATATCGGGATTCAGGGACATCGGGGTCATCCACTGGGATGTGGGGGGGCTTTGGGACACTGAGGGACACAGCGGTGACACCGCGGGGTGTCGGTGGCACATTGGGGGGCTCGGTGACCCCCCGTGACTCCCCCGTGACCCCCCCGTGACCCCGGCGTGACCCCCCCGTGACCCCCCCGTGACCCCCCCCGTGACCCCGTGCCCTCTCTCCCCCCAGGTGCTGCCGCGGCCCCGCAGTGTGGGGGGGCCGCCCCCGGGGGGGGGGGGCTGGCGCGAGGCGCTCCGGGCCTGGTGGGGGTCCCGGCGGCCCCGCCCCGCCCCCCCCGCCCCCCCGCCCTGAGCCCCCCCCACGCCGGGACCCCCCACGAAGTGACTTCGGGCCGGGGGTCCCCAAAATCCTGCAGGGAAAGGGGGCGGGGGGGCAATAAAAGTTTGGACTTTTGTAGGAAAAAGAAAAAAAAAGGTTTTGGAGGATTTTTGGGGGGGGGATTGAGTCGAGATTAATGAGGGTGCCCCCAAAAACTGGGGGGGGCTGAAAGAAGATCTCGCCCCCCCCTGAAATGAAAGGGGGTAACGAAAACAGGAGGAATCCACGCGAAATTAACGGAAATCCCTGGAAATTAAGGGAAACCCACCCCAAACGACCCTGAACCCCCCCCAGAGCCCCCAAAATCGGAGTCTCCATAGAAGAATAAAAGACTCTTATTGTACAAAGAGGGGGGGCCCCCAGTTTTCGGGGGGGCCCCAATTCCAGGGAGGGTTCCCCCGGCCTGGGGGGCCCCAACAGCAGAGCAGGACAGGCAGGAGCCCCCCCCAAAATTCGGGGAGTTGGGGACCCCCCCAAGCTCTGGGGGGGCAGAAGCGTGGCCAGGAGTGATTTTAGTGTCGTGAGGCAGCGACCCCCCCAAAACCCCAAACTGGGGGGGAGGGGGAGGGGAGGGGGAGGCAGCGACCCCCCCCTTAGTGGTCTCAGAAATGGGGGGGGGTCCCCAAGATTTGGGGGAGCCCTTAGGAGATTCCCCCTCTCTCCCCCCAAATTCCAGGGGTCCCAAATCACCGGGACCCCCCCAAAATGCCACGGGGGGGCTCAGAGCGGGAGAGGGACCCCAAAACACCCCAGGAGGCACCGAGGGCCCCCCCAAATCTCGCTGTGCGGGGGGAGTTTTGGGGTCCCCCCCCGGGTCAGAGCGGGGTGGAGTCACCCGGGGGGGGCCCCCGGGGGGGTTTTGGGGTGCGGGAGCCCCCCCAGCTCCTGCTCCAGCTCCTGCAGCAGCTGCGGGGGAGAGAGACCCCAAAATCAGCGGGAGCCAGGGACCCCCCCGAACCCCCTGGGACCCCCCAAAATCCCCTTTAACCCCCCCAAATCCCCCCAGGGACCCCCCCCAAAACCCCAAACCCTCCAAAATTGTCCCCCCAAATCCCCCCTTTAACCTCCCCTGGACCCCCCCCAATCCCCCTGGGGTCACCCAGCCCCCCCAGGACACCCCCCCCCCCCGATTTGGGGTCCCCCCTACCCGCGGCTCCTGCGCCCGGATCTGCTCCAGCACCCCCCGATGCTCCTCCCGCAGCCGCAGCTCCCGGCGCCGCTGCGCCTCCTCCAGCTGCACCCGAAAATGGGCCGGGGCCCCAAAATCCGTCAGGGACCCCGAAAATGGGCAGGGACCCCGAGGAGGGTATATTCGGCTGGTTTGGGGCGGTTTCAGTGTTTCGGGTGGGTTTGGGGTGTTTTTTGGGGTGTTTCGGGTGGTTTTGGGGTGGTTCTCGGGGTGTTCCGGGGTCCCTCACCCTGCGGATCGATGACACCGACTCGTTGATGTGGCGCCGGTTGATCTCGGGCAGCTCCCTGGGTGGGAGGCGGCACAATTTGGGGTGTGGGGGGGGCAGCACCCCCAGAGCCCTCCCCGAAACCTGAAACACCCCCAAAGGCGGCCCCGACCCCCCCAAACCGCAGATCCAACCTGGGACCCCCCCAAGATCCCTCAGAGCCCCCCTGGAGCCCCCACATTCCCCGGATCCCCCCAAACCCCCCAGGGAGACCCTCCCGGACCTTTCAGAAATTCCCGGAGCCCCCCAAATCCCCCGAGCCCCCCGTACCCCCCCCGGCGCCCGCCCCGCGCCTCGCTGATGCTGCTGTGCCGTTTCCTGTCCAGAATCTTCTGCAGCTCCTTCTTCTCCCTGCAAGACCCCAAAACCCCCAAAGTCAACCCCAAAATCACCCAAAACCACCCCAAAATCACCCAAAACCACCCCAAAACCACCCAAAAATCACCCAAGAAATGTTCGGGACCCACAAAACCGGCCCTGGCACCCCCTGAAACCTCCCGGGAAACCCAAAACCACCCTGAAACTGCCCCGGGATCCCCCCAAATCCCTCCCAGTTCATCCCAGTTTATCCCAGTTGCCCCCCAGTCCCTCCCAGTCCCTCCCAGTACCTCTCACTGGTCTGGCGCAGCCGCTTGAGCTGGGCCTGCTGAGCCTCCAGCGCCACCTCCTGCAGCAGCTGCTGGGCCTGCACCAGTACGGACCAGTACGGACCAGTACGGACCGGTACAGACCGGTACAGACCGGTATGGACTGGTACAGACCAGTACAGACCAGTACGGACCAGTACGGACCAGTACGGACCAGTACAGACCGGTACAGACCAGTACAGACCATTATGGACCAGTACGGACCAGTACGGACAGTAGGGACCCGCCCAGCCCCCCCTCCCAGTTTGTCCCAGTTTGTCCCCGCGCCATTCCCGTCCCATTCCATCCCCTCCCCTTCTGTCCCCAAAATCGCCGTTTCTCGCCCCAAACCCGACGCGTTTTTTCTCCAGTCCCTCCCAGTCCATTCCCAGTTTATCCCAGTACCTCCCGCAGCTGCTCCCGTCTCCGTCCCAGTTCCAGCTGTTGTTGCTCCTCCCGCAGCTGCAGCAGCGGCGCCGCCCCCTCCGCGCCCCCGCTGGGGAACCCAAAATACGGGAAAAATCCGGGAAAAATCCGGGAAAAATCCCAGCGATCCCGAAATTCAGGAAATCCCGGGATTTGGGGTAGGGCTTGGAGCTGTTTGAGGCTGTTGGGGGGGGTTGGGGCAGTTTTTGGGGCTTTCGGGCAGTTTGGGTCAGTTTCGCTCATTTTTGGGGCAGTTTGGGTAATTTTTTTGTCATTTTTGGGTCAGTTTTGCTCAGTTTTTGGTCATTTTTAGGGCAGTTTTGGTCGTTTTTGCTCAGGTTTTGGGTCATTTTTGGGTCATTTTTGCTCGTTTTGGGGTCATTTTTGGGTCATTTTCGCTCGTTTTTGGGGCAGTCGCGGTCCCACCTGCGCTTGTGCAGCGCCAGGAGCCTCCTCAGGTGTTTCTTGCGGAGCCGCTCCAGGTCCCGGCGCTGCCGCTTCAGCAGCTTCAGGTACCCCCGGTGCTGCCTCAGCGCCTCCAGCGGCTCCGGGGTCACCTCTGGGCACCCCAAAAATCACCCGGGGGGGCCGGGGGAGCCCCCAGACCCCCCCCACTCCGGATTTGGGGGGTTTGGGGACCCCCGGGTTTGGGGTTACCTGTGAGCACGGTGGCGATGAGGTCACTGCGCTGCCCTGGGCCGGAGGGGGGACACGGACCCAAAATCAGCAGGTTCGGGGTTTCTCCCCCAAATTTGGGGCGCCCCGACCCCCCCGCACTTACCTGGGCTGGGGGCGGGGCCGGCGGGGGGAGGGGCGCGGGGCTCCGGGGGGGGGGAGGGGCCCCCCAAATCCCGGGACCCCCCCGGGCTGGGCCGGGGCCTCTCGGGGGCGTCCTGGGGGGGGAGAGGGGGGTCAGGGCCCCCCAAAATCACCTGGGAGCCCCCAAATCCACCTGGGAGCCCCCAAATTCACCTGGGACCCCCAAAATTCACCTGGGAACGCCCAAAATTCACCTGGGAGCCCCCAGAATTCACCTGGGAGCCTCAAAAATTCACCTGGGAGCCCCAAAGTCACCTGCAAACCCCTCGCCCAGACACCCCCCACCCCCAGGGATCCCCCAAATTGTTGGGAACCCCCTAGCCCCCCCGGGCCCTCCTCAAATCCCCCCAAAATCTCTGAAATTTCCCCCCCGAATCCGGGACGTCCCCCCTCACGGCCCCCCCGTGTCCCCCCGGTTTCGGGGGGCCCGCCGCACCTCGGGGTCCCCCAGCAGTGGCTGCAGCCGCCGCTGCCGCTGGTCCAGCAGGTTCACGTGCCGGATGGGGTTGCTCAGAGCCTCGGCGTAATCTGGGGGAGAGCCCGGAACCCGGGGTGACGGGGGGGGCGGCGGGGGCACCCCGGAAACGGGGAGGGACCCCAAAAATGGGGGAGGAAAAAAAAAAACAGAAATGGGGGAGAAACTCCCCAGGAAAATCCCAAAAAAACCCTCAAAACCGGGGAGGAACCCCCCAAAAAATTGGGGTAAAAATCCTCAAGAAATCAGGGGGAAAAGCCTCAAAAATGGGGAGAAACTCACCCAAAAAAATGGAAGGAAAAAAAGCCCAAAAATGAGGGAGAAACCCCCAAGAAACGGGGAGAAACTCCCCCAGAAATGGGCGAGGGAAAAAAAAAAAAAAGGGGATAAACTCCCCCCAAAAATTTGGGTAAAAACCCTCAAAAATGGGTGGGCAGGGGTCAGGGGTCAGCAGTGCCGGCAGCAGCAGCGGTTGGGTTTGAACCCCCCCAGGTGTGTGTTTGTACGCCAGCTGTGCCCAGGTGTGTCCAAGTGTGTCCCAGCTGTGTCCCAGCTGTGTCCCAGGTGTGTCCCAGGTGTGTCCCAGGTGTGTCCCAGGTGTGCCCAGGTGTGTCCCAGGTATGTCCCAGCTGTGCCCAGGTGTGTTTTACCCCCCCCAAACTGTGCCCAGCTGTGTCCCAGCTGTGCCCAGGTGTGTCCAAGTGTGTCCCAGCTGTGCCCAGGTGTGTCCAGGTGTGTCCCAGGTGTGTCCCAGGTGTGTCCAGGTGTGTCCCAGCTGTGGCCCAGCTGTGCCCAGCTGTGTCCCAGGTGTGTTTTCCCCCCAGGCGTGTCCGTACCCTGGTGCCCCAGCGGGACGTGGTCGGCGGCGTGGGTCAGCAGCAGCAGCGCCGGCAGCAGCAGCGGTTGGTTGCTTTCGTTGCGCAGCGGAACGTAGTGGTACCCTGGGGGAGGGGACGGGGGAACCCCGGAATGGGGGAACCCCGGAATGGGGGAACCCCCGGACCCCCCCCCCGCCCTCACCTGTCCCCACCTGTGCTCACCTGAGCGCAGCGTCGCCACGGGCAGCACCCTCTGGCCCAGGAGCCGCCCGCCCTCCTCGTAGGCGGCGACACGGAGAGAGGCGAGAGCTGGGAGCACCACCTGGGGAGATGGCACGGGGGGACACGGCTGGGGACAGCTGGGGACAGCTGGGACACACCTGGGACACCTGGGACACCTGGGACACGGCTGGGGACGGCTGGGGACAGCTGGGACGCACCCTGAGATTCCCCCAGTGACACCCGTGCCCGTTCTGTCCCTTAAATCGCCGCTTTTCACCCAGAAACCGCTGGGCTCAACCCCCCCAGTCCCCCCCAGTCCCGTCCCGGTACCTTGTGCAGCACCAGCGGCTCCTCGTCCCACACGGGTTGAAGGCGTTCCCCTGGCTGGTGCGGGTGCGGCAGCGGCGCCGCGTGTCCCCGGGGAGCCCGAACACCTCCAGCTCCACGAACACCCCGCAGCGGCGCTCGGCCAGGAACTGCCCCGACAGCACCTGGGGGCGCAGGAACCCCAAAACTGACACCACAACCTGCCCTCTGTTGTTTTTGAGGTCCCCAGGTGTGTCCCTCTGTGTTTTTCAGGGTGCCCAGGCGTGCCCAGGTGCCTCACCTGCACGCTGAGGGTGTTGGCCACGATGCCGTCCAGCCGCCCCTCGCTGAAGGGGTCGAAGGTTTTGTCCGGGCGCCGCAGCGGCTCCGGCTTCAGCAGAAACCCCGAGCAGGCGTTGGCCTCGAAGAGCCCCAGGTTCAGCTGCAGGGGCACGTCTGCGACAGGGGGGGGACACGTGGGGACAGGTGAGGGACAGGGGGGGACACGTGGGGACAGGTGAGGGACAGGTGTCCCCAGATGTGTCCCAGCTGTCCCAGCTGTCCCCAGGTGTCCCAGGTGCCCACCCAGGCTCTGGAAGTTGAGCGCTGCCATCTGCACCCCGGCGTTCCAGAAGAGCTGCGGGTGGAAGTTGGAGGAGTCCACGCGCGTCCCCTTGGGGTACACCCGGCTCAGCTGCCGCTTGTTGTACCTGAGCGCCGCGTCAAGGGCACCTGCGCACACCTGGGCACACCCACAACACCCCAAAACCCCGAAATCCGCCCCAAAACCCCCCAAACACCGCCCTGAATCCACCTGGAAATCCCCAAAATCACCCGAAACACACCTGAATCACACCTGGGCAGCCCCAGATGCACCTGAACCCCACATGAGCTCCCCCAACCCCCCCTAAATCTGCCCCAAAATGCTCCTGGAAACCCCAAAACCTCCGAAGTGAGCCCAAAATCCTCCCAAAAGGCCCCAAATCCCCCCGAATTCGGGATACTCGACGAACTCGAGGGGGCTCTTGGTCAGCTGCTCCAGCCCCTTGGTCTCCACGAACGACGACATCTCGAAGCTCCTGTTGCGCTCTGGGGGCCCCAAAAACCCCCGAAATCGACCCCAAAACACCCAAATCCAGCAGCACTAACCCCAAATCCCCCGGGCCGGCCCCAAACCCCCAAAGTTCACCCAAAAGGAACCCCCAAACCCCCAAACCAGCCCAAATCACCAAAATTGACCCCAAATTCAGCCCAAACCAACCCAAACCCACCCAAATCAACCCCCCCAAACCCCGAAAACCACCCCAAAATCAGCTCCAACCCCCCGAAATCAGCCCCAAATTACCCTGAAATCAACCCCAGGAGCCCCAAACCTCCCAGCTTCCCCCCAGACTCCCCCAGCCCCTCCAAACTCCCCCCAAATTCCCCTGAATCCCCCCGAATTCCCCAAATCTCCCAAATCCCCCGAATTCCCCTGACTCCTCACTCTGGGCGGCCTGGAAGGATTTGAACTTGACGGGCTCCACGTAGGTGACCAGCGTGGACATGGCCTCGGTGGCCGTCACCTCGCTGCCCGCCGTGCCCTGCGCCACAGAGCCCGCATGGGGCACCCCGAAACACCCAAAACCGACCCAAAACCGCCCCAAAACCGCCCCCAAATCCCCCACCAAACCCCAGGGACCCCAAAACCCCCCCAAACCTCGTCGGTCGTCGGCTTCCTCATCTCCGCGGGCTCCTCCTCCTCCTCCTCCTCGCTGTCGGCCTCGCGCTCTGGGGGACCCCAAACAGCCCGAAATCACCCAAAATCACCCCAAAACCAACCCCAAACAGCCCGAAATCACCCCAAAGTCTCCCCAAGATCGTTCTCAGAACCCCAAAACCTCCCCCCGGGAACCCCAAAATGCCCCGAATTGGCCCAAACTCACCGAGGGATTTCCGGGGCTGCCGCTCGTCCCCATTGGGGACCCCGAACTCGGGGGGGCCTGGGGGGCACAGGGGGGTCAGGGGGACCCCGAAACCCCAGGGGGTGGGGTGGGGCGGGGTTTGGGGTGGGGTTTTCAGTGGGTTTGGGGAGAGGGAGTGTCTTGGGGTATTTGGGGGGGGGTTCAGTGTCGTTTCAGGGTGTTTAGGGGTGTTTTGGGGTGCTTTGGAGGTTTTTTGGGGTGGTTTTTCGGGGTGTTTTTGGGGGTTACCGCTGGGTTTGGGGCGGGGCGGGGCCCCCCCCGGGCGCCGTTTCTTGTTCTTGATGAGGATCCGGCCCAGCAGCTCCTGGGGGCTGGGCAGGGGCACCCCGGGCTCCAGCTGCGCCAAAAACCCCCAAAATCACCCCAGAAATCACCCCAAATGTCCCCCAACCCCCCCCACCGAACCCCCCGGCTCCAGCTGCCCAAAAACCCTGAAAATCAACCCAAAACCAACCCCAAACCAACCCAAAAACCCTCATCAAAATCCCCCCCTAAGTCCCCAAATTCTCCCCAGATCCCCTTCCTGACCCCCCGGATTTGCCCCAAACCCCCCCGGATTTGCCCCAAACCCCCAGATTTGCCCCAAATCCCCCGGATTTGCCCCAAACCCCCCGGATTTGCCCCAAACCCACCGGGTATTTCTCCAGGGGCTCCGTCAGCAGCGCGGCCCCGAAGATGTTGCGGCAGTACTCGGCCATCTTCGCCTGCTGCCGCGCCCTGCGGGGGTTCGGGGCTCTGGAGGGGCCAGGACCCCAAAAACCGACCCCAAAACCGAAAATACCACCCAAAAAAACCCCAAAAACCAAAAATATCACCGGAAAACCACCCAAAACTGCCCAAAAAAACCTCCAAAACCACCCTGAAAAACCACCCCACAACTTCCCCAAAACCACCCCACAACCGGTTTCGGGGGTTTTTGGGGTTCCCAGGGTGTTCCTGGGTTGGTTTTTGGTGGCCTTTGGGGGGATTTGGGGGTTTTCAGCTCACGAGTCCACGTGGTTCTCGAAGCTCAGGATCACCGGGAACGGCGACGTCTTGAAGGCGCTTTCAGCGATGGCCTCGATCACCTCCTGAGAGAGCGGGGTCAGGGACCCCAAAACCACGAAAGGGACCCCAAAAACCCCAAAAGGGACCCCGAAACCCAAACCCAGGACCCTGAAAGAGGCTGGAAGCAGGGGGGATTTGGGGATTTTTTTGGGGTTGGGGCCGGTTCTGGGGGCATTCCGGGGTTCCGGGGACATTTCGGGGTTCCGGGGACATTCCGGGGTTCCGGGGACACCTTGAAGGGGATCTCGGTGGTCATGGTGAAGCCGTGGGTGACGAGCGGCTCCTCCTCGGGCGGGCGGCCCTGCCAGCAGTCGAGCTCCACGCAGCGGCAGCCGCTGAGCAGCACCTGGCGATACATCTCGGCCGAGGAGAGCCCGGTCAGCTGCCCCGCTGCGGGGGAACCCCAGAAACAGGGAAAAAAACCAAAAAAAATCCCATCGGGAACGGCAGAAACAGAGAAACCCCAAAATCAGAGAAAACCCCCCCCCAAAAATCCCATCAGACACAGCAGAAACAGAGAAACCCCAAAAAACCCCAATGTGTGCCCCGAAAAAGCGACCTGGGGCTGTGGGAGGAGTTGGGGGACTGGTTTTGGGTTATTTTTGAGTTATTTTGGGTTGTTTCGGGTACCTGTCAGGTAGGTGTTGCGGGGCTGTTTTTTGGGTTATTTGGGGGTAGTTTTGGGGTTATTTTGGAGCAGTTTTGGGGTTGTTTCGGGTACCTGTCAGGTAGGTGTTGTGCGAGGAGTTGATGAAGTAGCTGCTCAGGGGCTGGGTCATGTCCTGGTGCAGCCCCAGCGTCTCGGGGGGGACGATCCCGTTCTCGTCCCCGCCCAGGTACCGGCAGAACCCCTCCAGGGACAGCTGCCCTGGGCCCCAAAAACCCAGAATCAGCCCCAAACCGCCCCAGAAACCCGACCCCAAACCCCCCGATCCCCCGGATCCCCGCACCCCTCTCCCTGAAGGTCCTGTTCGGTTCGTAGCGCTCGATCAGGGCCTGGGCGCCCTCGGGGCCCAGCGGGGGGAACAGAACCTCGTTGAGTCTGGGGTCTCTCTGCCGGGAGTTGACGAAATCCCGCAGCTGCTCCCGGCTCACGTACGGCTTCCCCGCGGCCCCGCTGCGGAAAAACCCAAAAAATGGGCACAGGAACGGCCCCAAAAACACATAAATCTGATAAAAACACCCCAAAAACCCCCAAAAACCCCAAAAATGGGCACAGGAACGGCCCCAAAACACATAAATCTGATAAAAATACCCCCAAAAAACCCCCAAAAACCCAAAAAATGGGCACGGGAATGGCCCCAAAACACATAAATCTGATAAAAATACCCCCCAAAAAACTCCAAAAACCAAAAAATGGGCACGGGAATGGCCCCAAAAACACATAAATCTGATAAAAACACCCCAGAAACACCCCAGAAACACACAGAACACCCCAGAACGGGCACGGGGACAGATTCGGGGAAGATTTTGGGGATTTCTGGGGGTTTTTGGGAGGATTTGGGGGGATTTTGGGGGGGTTTTGGGGGGATTTTTGGGGGTCTCACATCTCCAGCAGGATCTTGTCCAGCTCCGGCCGCAGGCAGAGTTTGCTCAGGAAGCGCCGGAAAGTCTCGAACGGGAACAGCTCCAGGGGGATGGCGGCGCCCTGGGGACCCCCAAAACCCCCAAAATCACCCCAAAAACTCAAAGAAAGAACCCCCAACCCCCCGCCAAAAAATCCTCAAAATCACCTCCCAAAGAAACCAAAACAAAACACCAAAATCACCCCAAAACCCCTTTGGGCCACCCCAAAAAAACCTCCAAGGGACCCCAAAACCGCTCAGGGCACCCCAAAAAAACAAACAGGAAAAGACTTCACCTAAAAATCCCCCCCAAAACCCTCGGGAACCTCCCAAAAAAACCCCAAAAATCCCTCAGGGGACCCCAAAGAAAAGACCCTGAACGGCCCCAAACCCCCCCGGCCCCCGGCCGCGCCCCCATTTTGGGATCCCCGGGTTCTGGGGTCCCGAATTTCGGGATGCAACTTTGGGGCTCCCCGGTTTGGGGTCCCCACCCGGGTGCAGCCCAGCCCGCACGACTCCAGCGCCGTCTCCGCCCTTTTCTTGTCGGCCGAGAACATTTTCAGGATGCTGCCAGAAAAAAAAAAAATAAAATAAAATTTTGGGTTGGGGTCCCCCCAGATTCGGGGAGGGGTCCCCAGGATTTGGGGGATTCGTTTTTAACGGGGGGGAATAATAATAATAAATAATAATAATTTTAAAAATCGAATTTTTGGGGGTTCTCTCACTTCTTGACCGGGATCCGCCCGTCCGGGTTCAGCTGCAGCGTCAGCTTCGTGTGCCTGGGGGATTTCGGGGTGAATTTGGGGGATTTCGGGGTGAATTTGGGGGATTTTGGGGCATCCTGGGAGCGATTCTGGGGAGGATTTTAGGGGAATTCTTTGCGGGGTTCCGGGGAGGTTTCGGGGAGACTTTGAGCGGATTTGGGGATGGTTTTTGTGGGGGATTTTGAGGCGACTCGTGGGTGATTTTTGGGGTGATTCGTGCGGGATTTGGGGCTGATGTGGGCGAGGGCTTTGAGAGGAATCTTGGAGTGGTTTGGGGGGGGACTTGGGGGCTGATCCCAGGGTGATCCCAGGGTGATCCCGGGGGTCTGGGGGTGATTTTTGGGGTGATCCCGGGGGGTCTGGGGGTGGTTTTTGGAGTGATCCTGGGGGTCTGGGGGTGATCCCGGGGTGATCCCGGGGGTCTGGGGGTGATTTTTGGGGTGATCCCGGGGGTCTGGGGGTGGTTTTGGGGTGATCCCGGGGGTCTGGGGGTGGTTTTGGGGGTGATCCCGGGGTCTGGGGGTACCCACGCCTTCCTGAGCAGCGTGTTCCAGGACGCGTTCCGGGCAAGGATGTTCGTGGCCAGCCGGAACAGCTCCTCCGTCCACACCTGCACACCCAAATTTGGGACCCAAAACCCCCCAAAATACCCCCCAGACCCCCCAAAATACGCCCAAAATCCCCCCCCAGGCTCAGGGCGGTCTCAGCACCCCCAACCCCTCCCGAGGACCCCCCAAAATCGAGGGATCGGAACCTCAAACCCTCCCAAATCCCCCCAAGCTCTCCCCGAAACCTTCTGGGGATCCCCAAAAAACCTCAACCTCCCCCCAGAGGACCCCTGAATCCCCCAGCCCCCCCAAAAAAACCCCAAAATTCCCCAGAATTGGGCACCCAGACCCCCGGAGTGCCCCCAGAGCCCCCGAAATGATCCCCCAGAGAGTCCAAAAGCCTCCAGACCCGCCCAGAATCGCCCCCAGACCCCCCCAGAATCGTCCCCAGCCCCCCCAAATCGCCCCCAGCCCCCCCAAATCGCCCCCAGACCCCCCCAGAATCGCCCCCAGCCCCCCCAAATCGCCCCCAGCCCCCCCAGCCCCCCGCCCTGCCCACCTTGGCCTCCCCGTCCTCCACGGCCACCAGGTTGAGGAAGCCCAGGCTGACCAGGTCGGGGCCGTGCACCACGGTCAGCAGGCGGTGGGGGGGGGGACCCCCGGGCACCCCGAAACCGAGAGCGTCCCGAGTGCGGGGGTCCTGGGCCGAGAGCCCGAGAGGAACGGAACCGCCAGGAACGGACCCGAAATGGGAACAGAACGGGCGGAAATGAGCCCAAAACGGGCACAAAACCGCCAGAAACTGACCCAAAATGAGACAAAACCACCCAAAACTGACCCAAAATGAGACAAAACCACCCAAAATACACCCAGAGACCCCCGGCCCTGAGAGCGTCCCACGTGTGGGGGTCCTGCAGCCAGAGACCCCAAAAACGGGGCCAGAGAGCCCAAAAATGGATCCAAACCCACCCCAAACCCACCCCAAACGCACCCCAAACCCACCCCGAGAGCCCAGAATTGGCACCCCCGCCCCAAACCCCCCCGAGCCCCCCCGGGCGTTTTGGGGTCCCACCTTGGGGGCGCGGGCGAAGCGCCCGGTCCGGGTGTCCCGGATGCTGCAGATGTCCAGGAGCTCCACCTCCTGCGGGACCCCAAAAACGGGGTCAGGGACCCCAAAAGTGGGATCGGGGACCCCAAATTCGGGATCAGGGACCCCAGAACTGGGATCGGGGACCCCAAATTCGGGATCAGGGACCCCAGAAATGGATCTGGGACCCCCCCAAAAGGGGGGCCCCCAAAAGCGGAGCGGTTTCCGGGTGGGGGAGGGGCGGGGACATTTCCGGGGAGGGTGGGGGAGGGGCGTGGGAAAAGCGGGCCCCCCCCGCCCCTCCCCCCTCCCAGGGGACCCCCGCATCCGGCGGGGGGGGGAGGGGCCCCCCCAAAGCCCCGAAATTCCCCAAAACCGCCCCAAATTCCGGCTGGGAGGGGCCGATAAGGGGGGGGGGGGGGATGGGGGGAGGTTTTGGGGATTTGGGGGGGCCGGGGGGGGGTGGGGTCACCTGGGGTCACCTGGGGTCACTTTGGGGTCACCTTGGGGTCACTCTCAGGGTCACTCTGGGGTCGTTTGGGGGTCACCGTCGAGGTCACATTGGGCTCATTTTGGTTCATTTTGGGCTCATTTTGGGGTCATTTTTGGGTCATTTTGGGTAATTTTGGGACATTTTGGGACAGGTTTGGGACGGTTTTTTGGTCATTTTTGGGTCATTTCGGGATGGTTTTGGGGCAGTTTTGGGGCAGTTTTGGGTCATTTCGGGGCAGTTTCGGGGTCTCACCGCGCTGGGTCCCGTCCAGTACAGGAAGAATCCGTCGGGATCGACCCTCAGCGTCACCGGGGTGTGGCTGGGGGGCTCCTGGGGGCCCCAAAACCTCCTGAAAATCCCCCCCAAAAAAACCCCAAAACCTCCTGAGCCCCCCCAAAATCCCCCAAATCCTCAGAACCCCCCCCTTTTCCTGCCCCAGGACCCCCAGATTATTTCGGATCCTTTCCCCCCCGGGACCCCAAATCCCCCCCGGACCCCCCAAACCCCGGGGGGGGGAGGGGCCGCCCCTCCCCCAGGACTTTGCCCCCCATAAAGTCCCGGGGGGGAGGGGCGCGGCGCTCCAAAAGGGGGGAACCCCCCCCGACCCCCCCCACCCCAGGGCGGGAGATTTGGGGTGAAATTGGGGAAATTTGGGGTCCCCGAGGGGTTTCGAGGGGGGGAGGATCCAAATTCCCGTTTTCTGGCCCCAAAAAACGGGGTCAGGTCGGGAAATGGGGTCACAGGGGGGCGTGGCCGGATTGGGGGGGATTTTGGGGACGTTTTAGGGCAGTTTGGGGGTCCCGGGTGGGTTTGGGGGAGATTTTGGGGGGGGTCCCGGAGGTTTTCAGGGCTCTTAAAACTTTGGGGGTCACTTGGGGGGTCCTGGGGACGCTTCGGGTCCCGGGCTCTCCCGGGGGCTCTCTCGGTGTCCCGGTGGTCCCGGGGTTTCCCGGTGGTCCGGTGGTCCCGGTGGTCCCGGGGTCTCCCGGGGGTGTCCCGGGGGTGTCCGGGGGTCTCCCGGGGGTCCCGGCCGCGCTCACCTCCTCCCAGCGGATGAATTTGCTGCCCCGCACCAGCAGCTCGGGCACGCGCGGCGCTCCAGCGGGAGCGCGGACGGGACCGGGAGCGGCACCGGCACCGGGGCGGGGACAGAGCCCGGGACCGGACCCGGACCCGAGCCCGCACCGGGACCCGGACCCGAGCCCGGGGCAGCGCCCGGACCCGGACCGGGACCCGACCCCGGACCGGGACCCGGCCCCGGCCCCAGACCCGGCTCGGTTTCGGGACCGGGAGCGGCGCCGCCATCGCTGACCGGGACGGGGGCGGGGCAAGAGACGGGCGTGGTCCGGAACTGGGCTGTCAATCATAAAGGGGGCGTGGTTTAGATGGGTGCGGTCCGGGGGCCGCGGAATGGGGCGTGGCCCGAGGGTGCGGCACAAAGAGGCGTGGCCACGCGGGTGAGGGGCGGGGTTGACGGGGCGCGTGTGTGCGGGAGGGGCCAAGGGGGCGTGTCCCCCTCGGTGGGCGTGTCCCCCTCGGTGGGCGTGTCCCCCTCGGTGGGCGTGTCCCCTCGGTGGGCGTGTCCCCCTCGGTGGGCGTGTCCCCCTCGGTGGGCGTGTCCCGCCGCGCACACAAAGGCGCCCCCGCGGCGGCGGAAGCGGCCCCGGTGGCGGCGCGGGGGGCGTGTCGGGGCGTGTCCGGGGCGTGGCCCCGGCGGCGGCGGGGGCGTGGCCGCTTCCGGTCGGTGGTGCCGGCATGGCGGAGCCGCGCGGCGGCCCCGGGCCCCCCCCGGCCGCCCCCGCAGCCCCGCCCGGAGCCCCGCACGCCCGGCCCGGGCCCCGCGTCTGCTTCGCGCCCGCGGCGGCGGCGGCGGCGGGCGGCCGAGGAGGGCCCGGGGCGGGGCCGCGGGAAGGTCACGGTGCGCTACGACCGGCGGGAGCTCCGCAAGCGCCTGCACCTGGAGGAGTGGATCCTGGCGCAGCTGACGGCGCTCTACGACTGCCGGGTACCGGCACCGGCGGGAGCGGGCCGGGGGGCACCGGCACCGGGACCGCACCGGGGACACGCGGGGACAGCGGTGGGGCCGCACCAGGGGCGGGACGGGACCGGGGCTGAGAGCCCGACCGGGACCGGCTCCGGGAGCCCCTCGGGACCTCAAAATCATCCCAAAATCCCCTCAAAACCATCCCCAAAATCACCCAAATCAACCCTAAAACCGTCCGCTTCCCCGGAGACCCTGAGCCTCCCCAGAGACCCAAACTGGGGACCCCGCCCCCCCCAAACCTCCAGCGACCCCCCAGGGACCCCCGCCCCATTTTAGGGGGGCGTTTTGGGGTCCCGCGCTGATCTGGGGTCTCCTCCCCCCAGGAGGAGGAAATTCCGGAGCTGGAGATCGACGTGGACGAGCTGCTGGACATGGAGAGCGACGGCGCCCGCAGCGCCCGCGTCCAGGTACCCAAACCACCCCAAAACCATCCCTGAACCATCCCCAAATCATCCCCAAAATAACCCCAAAGTCATTCCCAGAATCAGCCCAAAGTCACCACGAAATACCCTCAAAATCATCCCCAAAAAACTCCAGAATCGCCCCAAAATCACCCCAAATCATCCCCAGAATCACCCAGAATAACTCCAAGGCCACCCAAAAATCATCCCAAAAATGACCTTAGAGATCAGCACCAACCTCCCCGAGAATCGCCCCGAAATCACCTCAGAATCCTGCTTAAAAATCTCAAATCAAATTTGGGGGGACCCCGAACGCCCCTGACCCCCGCTCTGCCCCGCAGGAGATCCTCGTAGACTGTTACAAACCCACCGAGGTGAGCGGGATTTCGGATTTGGGGATTTTGGGGGATTTGGGGCATTTTGGGAGATTTTGGGAGGATTTTGGGAGGATTTCGGGGGATTTCGGGGTTCTGGGTTCGGTTTTCGGGTGCGGGGGGTCCCATTTTGGGGGATCTCTCCTGGGGGAAATTTCGGGGGGATTTCTATGGGGGGATTTGGAGGATTTGGGGGGCGGCTTTTGGGGGGAATTTCGGGGGTTTTGGGGAGGGTTCGGGGGAATTTTTGGAAGGGATTTTCAGGGTATTTTTGGGTGGATCCCGCAGGACTTTGGGGTGATTTCAGCCATTTTGGGGTCCCCCTTTTGCCCCCCCAGGCGTTCGTGGGGGATCTCCTGGAGAAGATTCGGGGGATGCAGAAACTCAACACCCCCAGAAGAAATGACCCCCAAAATCCGGGGACTCCCAGATTTCGGGGGCCCCCCCCAATCTCACCCCTCACCCCGATCTCGGGGGGCCCTCCATTTTTGGGGTCCCCCCCCTGCAGCGATAATCACTGCCCCCCTCCCCCACTGGTTTTGGGGGGTCCCGGGAGGGATTTTGGGGGGAATTTGGGGTTTTTTGGGGGTTGTTTTTTAGTTTTTTTTTAAATTCCGGGGTGGGGGGGATCGGGGTTGTTTTTATATGGGTTTAATAAAAGCAGCTTTCACATTTTCAGGGTTGCCCCCCCTTTTTTGTCCTTTTCTACCCCACCCCCCAAAAAAAGAAACCCAGCGGTGCCAAAAACCTTCGGTTCAACCCTTTATTGACCCCTAAATATCGGGGGAGCCCCCCCCGCAAAATCTGGGGTTTTCCCCACAGAAGGTCCCAAAAAAAAACCCCGAGGGGGAGAGGGAACCCCAAAATCCCCGGGTTTGGGGGGGCAGTGGGAGGCGGGAGGGTTTGGGGGGAAATTTGGGGTAAATCCGGGGGGTTTTGGGGGTCCCCCTAAAGCTCCGGGCGCCGCTCGATCTTCAGCAGCTCCACCTCGAAAATCAGCACGGCCCCCCCTAAAAAAGGGGGGAGGGCAGCACCCCGAAACGCCCTCCCTGAAACCCCCAAAATCCACCCAAAACCGCCCAAAAAACGCCCAAAAAACGCCCAAAAAACCGCCCTTAAACCCACCCAAAATCGCCAAAAAATCCCCCCAAAATCAACCCCAAAATCCCCTCCCCGAGACCCCCAAATCCTTCCCGTAATTACCCAGAAACGCTCCCCGGATCCCCCCCGAACCCCCCAGAGTCTCCCCTGAACCCCAAAATTCCCAACTTTTACCCAAATCCCCCTGGGGGGGGGGGGGGTCGGGGCTCACCTGGGATTTTGGGGGGAGCCCCTCGGTCCCCATAACCTGGGGGGGATGGGCAGGGGTCAGTGGGGTCATTTTGGGGTGTCCCCCTCCCCCCAGTTTTGGGGCCCTTTTTTGGGGTTTTTTTCCCCCAGTCCCCCAATTTTTGGGCTCCCCCCCATTTTAGGGTCTCTCCCCCCATTTTTGGGGTTTCTTTTCTCCCCCTCCCCCCCATTTTAGGGTCTCTGCTCCCCCCAGTTTTTGGGATCCCCCCCCCAGATTTCGGGGTTTTCCCCCCATTTTTGGCTCCGTTTTCGGGGTCTCACCCAGCTCCGGGGGGATCACGAGTTTCCTCTTCTCCCCCTCGCACATCCTGGAGGGAGGGCGGGGTCAGGGGGGCCGAAATCCCAGGAATTCACCCAAAATCCCGGGAATTCACCCAAAATCCCGGGAATTCACCCCAAAATCCCGGGAATTTCCCCCTCCCCCAGTGCCCGTCCCAGTGCTCCCAGTTCAGCAGTCAGTGGTGCCAATGGTCACTCAGTGGTCACTCAGCTGTCAGGGGTCACTCAGGGTCATCCAGGGGTCACTCAGGGGTCACAGGTCATCCAGGGGTCACTCAGTGATCACTCAGGGGTCACAGGTCACTCAGGGGTCACTCAGTGGTCACTCAGTGGTCACTCGGGGTCACAGGTCACTCACCCCAGCAGCCCCTGGTCCCAGCCCTTGATGACCTGTCCAGTGCCCAGTGAGAACACGAACGGCTGCTCCCGGCTCAGGCTGCTGTCGAAGGGCGTCCCGTCCTCCAGCGTGCCCTGCACCAGTATGGACCAGTATAAACCAGTACTGACCGGTACGGATCAGTGCGTGCCCCCCGTCCAGCCCAGTCTGTCCCAGTTTGTCCCAGTCCGTCCCAGTTTGTCCCAGTTTGTCCCAGTACCGAGTAGTGCAGGGTCAGCACGTCTCCCCGCCTCGATCTCTGCCCGCACCGCTCCCCAGTGCCCCCAGTCCATCCCAGTTTGTCCCAGTCCGTGCCAGTTTGTCCCAGTTTGTCCCAGTACCGAGTAGTGCAGGGTCAGCACGTCTCCCCGCCGCGATCTCTGCCCGCACCGCTCCGGTCGCCGCCGAACCCCGATCTGCACCTTGCGCGCCTCGGCCGCCAGGGGGCGCTCCGGGGGCAGCGCCAGCGCCAGCGCCAGCAGCAGCCACTGGAGGGCGACAAACGTCACCAAATGTCACCTGGGTGTCAGTTATTGTCACCTGAACGGCACCCCGTGTCACCTGAGTGTCACTGAGTGTCACTGAGTGTCCCCAGGGGGCACCGACCGTCACCCGTGTCCCCCCCCCACCGTGTCCCCACCGCCGTCCCCCGCCCGCGCCGTCCCCGTCACTGCACAGCGCAGCAGCTGGGGGGCGCTGTAAGCGGGCGCGCCTGTGACGTCACAGGCGCCGCGGCGATGACGTCACGGAAATCCAAAACCCACCCCCCCAAAACCGTGGCCCCGCACATCCCCCACCCCCGGCGGCCTCAGCGCTCCCAAAGCAGCCGCGGCCCCCCCAGAGCCCCCTCAGAGCTCCCTGGGCTCCTCCCGCCCCAAAATTCCGCCCCGGGACCCCCGAAATCCGCCCCTCCCCCCCCCTGCACCTCCGCCGCCATCGCGGTTCCCGTTGGAATCACGTGATCTCTGCCGCGCAGCTTCTTCCGGTCACGTGGAGCGTTGTTTCCGGTCACCTTTCGGTCACGTGGTGCCGCCCCGGAAATGGACGCGGCGGCGATGGCGGCGCGGCGCGCGGTTGCCATGGTAACGCCCGGCCGGGGACTCTTAATTAACGCTCGAAACCCCGCTAATTAGCACTATTAGCGCTCCTCTCCCCCTCGCCCGCGCCTCATTTGCACGAGGAGCCCCCGGCGCGGCCGCTGGTTGGGGACGGCGTTAATTTGCGCTAATTGGGAGTAAATTAGTACTGGGGGGCTGAATTTGCGGAGTTAGGGGGTAATTGGCGTTAATTAAGGGGGCGCGATGGGGCCGCGGATGCTGGACGTCAATCGACACCTGATAAGTTCTCATTGTTTTGCTGGTTTGCGATTAGTGGTAATTAAATGCCTAATTAACAAAAATTACGAGCCCATTAGCATTAATTAAGTGATGGTTTGTTGGTAATTAATCGCGATAAATCGCTGTCCAATTAATAGAAATTAATGGCTTTATTAAACGGGAGATCCGGGCAATTAATAGCCAAAGTAACAGTGATTAACACCTTAATCAGCAATAATTTAGAGCTGGGGGGGGAATTGCTGTGTTAATCGTAATTAACGCCCTGATTAACGGTCATCAACACCGGTCACCCAGACACTCAGGAATTGTCAGCTCTCAGAATTAATTAGTGGTGAATTAATGGTTAATTAAGGGTTAATGAGTCGTTAATTAAAGGCGCTAATTGCGGTCGCTCCCGCAGGGGCCCTGGGCCCGGCATTGGAGGGGCCTCAGCACCAGGTGAGACCCAAAACACCCCAAAAATATCCCCCAAAAATATCCCAAAACTGCCCCAAATTGTTCCGAAATATCCCAAATATCCCAAATATCCCTGAATTTCCCAAAATGTCCCAGAATATCCTAAAATAGCCCAACACCGCCCCAAAAACTGCCCCAAAATGGCACAAAACTGCCCCAAAAATGCCCCAAAATGTCCTGAAATTTGACCGGGACACCTCAAACTGCTCCGAAATCCCCCAAAATCCACCTGGGACCCCCAGAAGCATCCCTGGGACCCCCAAAACCACCCCAAAATATCAAAAACTTGTCCCAAAGCTCCCCTGGGAACTCCAAAAACGGCCTTGAACTGCCCAAAACGCCCCTGAATCCCCCCAAAATGCCCCGAAATCCCCAGGAAGGGCCCCCCCGACCCGCACTCGGTTCTGGGGGTTCGTCCCGGAGCCTCCCCCAGGGAGATCCGCGCCGCCTTCCTGGCCCGCTGCAAGGAGGTACCGGGGGAACTGGGAGTGACTGGGAGTGACTGGGAGGGACTGGGGGGACAAATCCCGGCCGGTTTGGGGTGAGAAATGGTGATTTTGGGGATGGGAATGGCGCTGGGAGGGACAAAAATGGGAGGTTTGGGGGCAGAAACGGGACTGGGGAGGGACTGGGTTAAACTGGGACAAACTGGGAGGGGATTGAGGGGAACCGGGGTGGGGGGGGAACCTTGTGGGTTTGGGGTGAAAAATGGCGATTTTGGGGACAAAAATGGCACCGGGAGAGGTCTGGGACAAACTGGGAGGAACTGGGAGCGCTGGGGACCCCCTCGGACCGTACCAAGCGTCACCGGGGGGGTGTCCCATATTTTGGGGACCCCTCCCCAGGGATTTCCCCCCCTCCCAGAGACCCCAAATCCCCGGGGGTGCCCCCCCGCTCTGGGGACCCCCCCGCTGCCCGTGTCCCCTCAGGTGCACCCGGACGGGGACCCCTCGGACCCCTCCCGCCACGGCCGCTTCCTGCTGCTGGCCGAGGCCTACGCGGCCCTGAGCGCCCCCCGGGACCCCCCCGGGACCCCCCGGGACTCCCCCGGGACCCCCCCGCGCCCCGGGACCCCCCCCAGGTAACGGCGCTGGGGGGCCGGGGGGATTTGGGGGTGACCCCGGGGGTCCTGAGGAGGACCCTTGTGTGTGGGGAGGGGTCTGGGGGTCCCTCATGGGCTCTCTGGGGGTCCCCTGGATTTCGGGGGGGTTCCTGGGGGGCCCTGTGGTGCCCCCGGGGGTCCCAGGGGTGCCGTGTGTCCCCTCCCGGCCCTCGCAGCTGGGAGCAGAACCGGCGGCACCGGGAGCAGGCCCAGCGGCACCGGGAGCAAGACCGGCGCTACTGGGAGCAGGACCGGCGCTACTGGGAGCAGTTTGCGCCCCCCGGGACCCCCGGCAGGATCCCCCGCCGCCACATCCTGGGGCTGCTGCTGCTGCTCATGGCCCTGGGGGGGCTGGCACACGCCCTGGCCTACAGGTGGGACCCCCGAAACCGGCCCGGGGAGGCGCGGAAAGGCGGCTGGGGACCCCGAAAACGGGGCTGGGGTGGTCAAAAACGGGATGGGGACACCAGAAATGGGGATGGAGACCCCAAAAACAGGGATGGGGGGGTCAAAAATGGGAGAGACAGACAAAAAATGGATCTGGGGGATTCCCCTGGACCTGGGGGTGGATTTTGGGGTGAATGCCCCTGGATCTGGGGGTGGATTTTGGGGGGATTCCCCTGGATCTGGGGGTGGATTTTGGGGTGGATTCCCCTGGATCTGGGGGTGGATTTTGGGGGGATTCCCCTGGATTTTGCCCCCCAGGTACGTGGCCAGGGCTCACGCCACCTTCCTGGACGAGCAGGACCGGAAGCTGCGCGCGGCCTACGAGCGAGTCCGGAGCCGGTGGGGCGGGGGGCGCGGGGGGGCGCGGGGGGGTCTGAGGGGGTTTGGGGGGTCCCGAGGGGGCTGGAAGGGGTCTGGGGGGGGTTAGAGTGGATTGTGGGGGGCCTGGGGGCTCCTTTTGGGGGCTGGGGGTCTCTTGGGGGACCCTGGGGAGGGGGAGGGGGGTGAGGAGGGGTCTGGGGGATCTCTGACCCCTCCGTGACCTCTGACCCCTGACCCGCAGGGCGGGGTCGCACCAGGAGGTTCTGAGGCGGCTGCGGGACCGGGGGCGGGGCCGGGGAGGGGGCGGGGAGGGGGGAGGGGAGGAGCCCTGACCCCGCCCTCCCCCCTCCGACCCCTCCCCCGCTCCCCCTGCCCCTCCCCCCGCCGCCCCTCCCCCCCCCCCCGCGCTCCGCCGGGACCCCCCAGGTGAGGCTGGGGGAGGGGCGGGGATCCCCGGGGGAATCCCCGGGTGGGGGAGGGGCGGGGATCCCCGGGGGAATCCCCGGGTGGGGGCGGGGCGGGGAATCCCCCTGTTCTCCCGGCCCCGCCCACTCCGCCCTCAGGCCACGCCCCCGCCCCTCAGGAGTTTTCGCGCCAAACCCCGGTCACGCCCTTTCTCCCCCGCCCCCTTTGGCCGCGCCCCGCTCTCCCTCCCATTGGCTCCGTTCGGCCCCGCCCCTCACTCCCGCGCCTCTGATTGGCTCCGTTGTGCCCTCGTCCCACGTGACCGCCCGTGCCTCACGGAGCGGCCGCCATGTCACGGGCGGCGCGCTCGGCGCGCTCGGTCCGGGCCGCGGCCGGGTCGGGTCCGGGGGCGGCCCCGAGGCCCATCCGGATCCTCATCCCGGCCGGGGGCGCCGCGCCGGGGCCGCCGCTGGGGCCGGTGCTGGGGCAGGTGCGGGGCGGTTTGGAGGGAACGGGGAGGGTTTAGGGGTGTCCCGGTGCCCCCCAGGCCCGGTCCGACCCCTCCCCGGTGCTTCCTCAGCGCGGGGTCTCCATCGCCGCCTTCTGCAAAGACTTCAACGAGCGCACCCGGGACATCAAGCCCGGGGTCCCGCTGAGGGTCCGGCTGCTCGTGCATGTGAGTGGGGGGGGCGCACCGGGATCCCCCCGCCCCCCCGGTGACCCCCCGGTGACCCCCCCGTGCCCCCCCAGCCTGACCGGACCTACTCGATGACCATCGGGACCCCCCCCACCTCCTACTTCCTCAAGGCCGTGGCCGGAGTGGAAAAAGGATCGGCCAGACCTGGTCAGGGGGGGATTCTGGGGGAGATTCTGGGGCGTTCTGGGGAGGATGGAGGGGTCCTGAGGGGGGATTTGGGGATCCTGAGGGGGGATTTGGGGATCCTGAGGGGGCGAGCTTGGGATCCTCAGGGGGTTCTGAGGTGCGGGGGGTCATCTGAAGGGTCCTGGGGAGATTGTGAGGGGGATTTGAGGGCCCTGGGGGAGATTCTGTGTGGATCCTGAAGGAGTGGAGGGTTCTGAGGGGGATTTGGGGGGTTCTGAGGGGGTCGGGGGTCCCGGGGAGTCGCTGACCGCAGCCCCCAGGCCACGAGCCGGCCGGGGTGGTGTCCCTGGCGCAGCTGTTCGAGGTGGCCGTGGCCAAGCAGAAGGACCCCGCGGTGACCACCCGGGGGACGCCGCTGCCTGCCCTGGTGGGGTCCCTGGTGGGCTCTGCCCGCAGCCTCGGCCTGCACGTGGTGCCCAGGTGGGATAGACCCCGAAACTGAGCCCAAAACCGACCCTGAGATCCCAAAAAGTGACCCAAAACCCGACCCTGAAACATCCGATAAGTGACCCCAAAACTGATCCAAAAACCGACCCTGAAGCACACAAAACCTGACCCTGGGAGCCCCAAACACTCACCCAAACCCAGCCCCTGATCCTCCCCAAAACCAGCCCCAAAAATGTACCTAAGCCCCCCCCAAATTCTCCCAATCTCCCTCCGCAACACTCCTAAAATCAGCCCTTGGTCCCCCCAAAAACAGCCCCAAAACCACTGCCCAAAACAGCTCCTGAGACCCCCAAAAACTGCCCCTGACCCGCCGAACCCCCCCCGGTGACCCCTGACCCCCGGTGACCCCTGACCCTTGCCCCCCAGGCTGACCCCCCAGGCCGTGGCCGAGGTCCAGCGCCGGCGCCGGGAGCTCGAGGCGGCTGCGGCGGCCGCGGAGGGGCAGGAGGACAGCGAGGGGGGGGTGCGGAGGAAATGAGCCCTCCCCCCAAAAAAAACACCCCAAAAACACCCAAACCCACCCCAAAACCCGCGGGGGCCCCCCAATAAAGAGCTCCTCCCGCAGCCTGGCCTTGGGTTCATTGCAGGGGGGGGCCCTCGGAGAGGGGGAGGGAGGGTTTGGGACCCTTTTTGGGGGGGTTCCCTCGGTTTTGGGGCTGATTTTGGGCAGGGGGTGAGTGGGGAGTCCCTGGGGCCTTCATCATCATCCTCACCCCCCTTTCCGGCTCCTTCCTCATCCCCGTCCCGATTCCTGCCTCATCTTCCTCATCCTCTCCCTCCTCACCCTCACCGCCTTCCAGCTCCTTCCTCATCCTCATCCCCGTCCCGATTCCTGCCTCGCCTTCCTCCCCTCCCTCCTCATCCTCCCCCTCCATTGCGGCCCCGCCGTTCCCATGGAGACGCCGGGGGGGGGCGGGGAGGGGATCCCCGGGAACTGGGGGGGGAGGGGGGGGGCGGATTTGGGGCGGGGGGCGCGCAGGAATTGCGGGAGGGGCTCCAGAATCCGGGAATTTGGGTGGGGGGGAGTCCCGGGGATCGCGAAGCGCCCCTGCAATCGGGGGGGGGGGGCGGGGGGGCACCCGAATCCTTGGGGGAGGGGAAGGCGGGGTCTCCCCCCTCCCCCGGGCCCGCCCCGCCCCCCGCCGCCGGCCCCGCCCCCCGCGCTATTTTGGGCTCCCCGCGCTATTTTTGGCTCCGCGGCTTCGGCGCCCAAATTTGGCAGCGGCGGAGCCGGGGGGGAGGGGCCCGGAGGGGGAGGGGCCAAACCCGGGGGCGCCCGCGCGAGGGGGGAGGGGAGGGGGGGAGAGGGGGTTCCCAAAGGCCTGGGGGGAGGGGGGGAGGGTCCTCCCCACCCCCCCCACTCGTCCTGGGGCCCCTCTGGCCACACGGACCCCCCTGTGGTCACTGTGACCCCCCCATGGTCACTCTGAGCCCCCTGTGGTCACTCTGAGCCCCCCCTGTGGTCACTGTGACCCCCCCATGGTCACTCTGAGCCCCCTGTGGTCACTCTGAGCCCCCCCTGTGGTCACTCTGAGCCCCCCGTGGTCACTCTGAGCCCCCTGTGGTCACTCTGAGCCCCCCGTGGTCACTCTGAGCCCCCCATGGTCACTCTGAGCCCCCTGTGGTCACTCTGAGCCCCACACGGTCACTCTGAGCCCCACACGGTCACTCTGAGCCCCCCGCGGTCACTCTGAGCCCCCTGTGGTCACTCTGATCCACCGTGGTCACTCTGAGCCCCCCGCGGTCACTCTGAGCCCCCCGCGGTCACCCTGATGCTGCTGTGGTCACTCTGATCGCCCTCCGCCCACGCTGACCCCCAGGGCCCCCCCTCCCCATGGCTGGACCCTCTCCCCACCCCATTTGTTGACCCTCCCCCCCCGGAGCCCCCCAGCCCCCCGCTGACCGTTCCTGCTCCCCACTGACCACTCCAACCCTCTCCCCATTGGCTCCTCCATCTCCCCATTGGCTCTCTCTGCCCATCAGTGGGGAGATGGTTGGCTCCATCTCCCCATTGATTCCATCTCCCCATCGATTCCATCTCCCCATTGACTCCATCTCCCCACTGACTCCATCTCCCCATCGATTCCATCTCCCCATTGATTGACTCCATCTCCCCACTGACTCCATCTCCCCATTGATTGACTCCATCTCCCCATCGATTCCATCTCCCCATTGATTCCATCTCCCCACTGACTCCCCATTGATTGACTCCATCTCCCCATTGGCTCCTCCATCTCCCCATCGATTCCATCTCCCCATTGATTCCATCTCCCCACTGACTCCCCATTGATTGACTCCATCTCCCCATTGGCTCCTCCATCTCCCCATCGATTCCATCTCCCCACTGATTGACTCCATCTCCCCATCGATTCCATCTCCCCATCGATTCCATCTCCCCATTGATTCCATCTCCCCACTGACTCCCCATTGATTGACTCCATCTCCCCATTGGCTCCTCCATCTCCCCATCGATTCCATCTCCCCACTGACGCCCCCTCCCCTCTCCCCCCTCCCTCCCCGCCCCCCCCGCCCCCCCGGGCGTGTCCCGCGCCCCTCCCCCCCGGGCCCCGCCCCTCTCCCCGCTCCATCTCCAATTTCGGTGCGAACCCTCCGCGCCTCCCTCCCGCCGCTCGTGCGTCAGCGTCAGCGGTGACGCTCCCGCCGCGTCCCCCCGCGTGTCCCCGTCCCCCCCGCGTCCCCCCCGCGCGGGGGGCGGCCCGGGGCCCGTGACGCGGCGCTGACGCGGGGCGCGGGGCCCATAAAGCGGCGGGCCCGGGCGGCGGCGCGGGCGGAGGATGCTCCGCTCCACCAAAGGCGCCTCCAAGGCGCGGCGGGACCAGATCAACGCCCAGATCCGCGCCCTGCGCGACCTCCTCCCGCTGCCCGACGGCGACCGGCCGCGCCTCTCCTACCTGCACGTCATGGCCCTCGCCTGCATCTACACCCGCAAGGGCGCCTGCCTGCGGCCAGGTGCGAGCGGGGACCGGGGGAGCGGGGACGGAGCGGGGACCGGGCGGGAGCGGCTCCGGGAGCGGGGATGGAGCGGGGAAGGCACTGGGACCCGGGATGGAGCGGGGACGGAGCGGGGATGGAGCGGGAGCGGCTCCGGGAGCAGGGAAGGAGCGGGGATGCAGCCGGGATGGAGTGGGGATGGAGCGGGGAAGGCACTGGGACCCGGGATCCAGCGGGGATGGAGCGGGGACAGAGCGGGGATGGAGCGGGGACAGAGCAGGGATGGAGAGGGGATGGAGTGGAGAAGGAGCGGGAGCGGCTCCGGGAGCGCGGATGCGGTGGGGATCCAGCGGGGATAGAGCGGGAAAGGCGCCGGGTCGGGACTGGGACCGGGGATGGAGCAGCATCCAGCGGGAATCGAGCAGGGATGGAGCGGAGAAGGCACCGGGATGAGACTGGGACAGGACCGGGACCAGGGATGAGACCGGGGAATGGCACCGGGAGGGGACCGGGAGTGACACGGGGCTGGCAGCAGCGTCAGGCGGGCAGGGACGGGGACGGGGACAGGGACAGGGACAGGGACAGGGACAGGGGCCGGTGCAGCACCGCGGAGAGCGGCGGGAGGTTCCCGTTCAGCACCGCGGAGAGCGGCGGGGACCGGGCTGGGCAGAGGGACGGGGACCGGGGACCGGGGACCGGGGACCGGGGACCGGGGATCGAGGACCGCGGACAGGGACCGGGATTGGTGACAGGGACCGGGATCGGGGATGGGTGATAGGGACGGCGGCTGGGACAGAGGAACCGGGACAGGATCAGGGCTCAGGGCTGGCTGGACACCGGCGCTGACCGCTGTCCCCGCGTGTCCCCACGCCAGGCCCGAGCCGGGGGGCGCCCCTGGAGCTGCTGGGGGGGCCGGAGCTCGCCGACCTGGTGGCGTCGCTGCCCGGGTTCCTGCTGGCCGTGACCCGCGAGGGGAAGCTGGTCGGGGTCACCGACAACGTGGCGCAGCACCTGGGCCACTCCATGGTGAGCACCGGGCAGGGCCGGCGGCGGGCGGGGGGCCCGGGGGGCGCGGGGGGGCCCGGGGGTGCCGGGGGCTCACCCCGGCCTCCCCCCCTGCCCCCCCCAGGTGGACCTGGTGGCACAAGGGGACAGCATCTACGACCTGCTGGACCCCGCCGATCACCCCCTGGTGCGGCACCAGCTGAGCCTGCCCGGGCCCCCCCAGGCAGGTGGGTGGGGGTCCCGGGGGGTCCGGGGAGGATCCCGGGGGTCCGGGGAGGATCCGGGGGGATCCGGGGGGAGGCAGGGAGGGGAGGGATGGACGGACAGAGGAGTGGACAGAGGGACGGACAGAGGGACGGAGAGCGGCACAGAGTGACCATCGCCCCCCCGTCCCCCCAGAGCGCCTGTTCCGCTGCCGGTTCACCACCTCCCGTGCCTCCCGCCGCCCGAGCGCCGGCCGCAAGCTGGTGCTGCTGCGGGGCCGCTTCCAGGAGCCCCCCGGGCCCCCCGGCGCCGGCCCCGCGCTCTTCGTGGCCTTCTGCGCCCCCCTGGACCCCCCGCCCTGGCCCTGCCCCGACTGCCTCCTGCTGCCGGCCTTCCAGAGCCGCCACGCCCGTGACCTGGCCCTGCTGGACATCTCCGACAGGTCAGCGGGGGGGTCCGGGGGGACTCCAGGGGGACCCCAGGGGTCTGCGGAGACCCCGCCTGGGCGGGAGAGTGACCCAGGTGTTGTGTCCGGCAGTGTCCTGGTGCACCTGGGCTACGGCCGGGGGGAGCTGCTGGGCCGCTCCTGGTATCGCCTCCTGCACCCCGAGGACCTCGGCCACGTCGCTCGCCAGCACCTGCGCCTCGGTCAGTGTCCCCTGGGTGTCCCCTGGATGTCCCTGGGTGCCTCCTGGGTGTTCCCGGGTGTCCCCACACATCCCATGGGATCCTGCATGGCCCTGGGGAAGTCCCGGTGTCCCCCTGCTCCCAGCCCCTCAATCACCTCACCCCGCCCAATGTCCCCCTGTCCCCAAGGCCCCCAGATGACCCCACTGCTGTCCCCACAGGCCCTGCCCCCTGTCTCCCCCCCTGTCCATCCCTGCTGACCACTCCAGTGTCCCCCTGTCCATCCCTGCTGACCACTCCGGTGTCCCCACAGCCGGTGCGGGGCCGGAGGCGCGGGGTGAGCTGGTGACGCGGCTGCAGCGCAAGGACGGCCTGGGCTGGACGTGGGTGTACACGCGGCTGCGGCCGGAGGGCCCGGCCCTGCTGGCCCACAACTTCGTCATCAGGTCAGTGCTCGGCGCTCGGCGCTCAGCGCTCGGGGAGCCCCGGGTGGCCGCCGCTGCCGCTGACCGCCGTGTTCTTCCACAGCGAGGCCGAGGCCTGGTGCCTGCGGCAGCAGCTGGCGGCCGAAGCCCCCCCGGGACCTCCGGAGCCGTTCGGGCCCAGCCTCGACTTCCCCGGCACCGACCTCGGGCCCGGCATCGACCTCGGCGCTGGGAGCGGCCTGAGCCTGGCGGCCACCGCTGACCCCAGCCTGGGGCCCGGCATCGGACACGGCCTGGGAGCTGCCCTGGGCAGCGGCGTGGAGCCCGGCCTTGGGACTGGCGCCGGACACGGCCTCGGACACGGCGCTGCGGCCACCGCTGACCCTGAACTTGGGGCCGCCATCGGGCACGGCCTGGGAGGCAACGCTGCAGCCACCGCTGACCCCGGCCTCGCGACCGGCCTCGGACACGACCTCGGACACGGCCTCGGACACAGCGCTGCGGCCACCCTTGACCCTGGCCTGGGGACCGGCGTTGCCCCCAGCGTTGGCCATGGCCTGGGCTCAGATGGCGGCCTCGGCCTTGGCGTGGGAAGCGGCATCAGAGTGGACATTGGCCTGGGCGTGGCGGCCGGAGCCGATGTGGGCCCCGCCCTCGGGGCTGACCTCGGGGAGGACAGCGGAGTGACCACCGGCCTGGGGCCGGGGGTGGCCCTCAGCATCGGCGCCAACATCGCGCCCGGCCTGGCCAGAGGCGCCATCAGGGCCAGCGTCGGGCTGGACATCGGTGCCACCGCGCTGCCCCCGGACATTGGAGTGACCCCTGCGGCCATGGCAGCCGGACCCGGGGCTGGACTTGGCCTGGGAGCCAGCGTGGGCTCGGCCCTCCCGTCCGGCACCGGTCTGGCCGTGGGAGCAGCCGTGGGAGCCAGCGCCGGCTCCGGCCTCGGACACAACACCGGACTGACCATTGGGGCCAACGTCACCTCCGGCCTCGGACACAGCACTGGACTGACCATTGGCTCCGGCCCCAGCCTTGGACACAGCACTGGACTGACCATTGAGGCCAGCGCTGGCTCCGGCCTTGGACACAGCACCGGACTGACCATCGGCTCCGGCTCTGGCCTTGGACACAGCACTGGACTGACCATTGGGGCCAACGTCACCTCCGGCCTCGGACACAGCACTGGACTGACCATCGGCTCCGGCTCCGGCCCCGGCGTTGGGCTGGCGGTGGGAGCCGCCCTGGGGCCCGAGATGGACGTTATGGACGTTGGCCTGGGAGCTGCTCTGGCACCGGATCTCGGCCCCGCCGCCGGACTCTGCCTGGGCTCCGGCCCCGGCTCGGACGTCGGCGTCGGCCTGGCGGGAGTGTCCAGCAGCCCCGGCCCGGGGTCGGCGCTCGGCTTCGCCGTGGGAGCCGCGCTCGGCGCCGACCCCGACCTCGCCGGCCCCGGCCTGGGCCTGGCCGCCCCCCTGGGCCCCCCGCTCGGCCTGGTCCGCCTGGCGCCGGGGCTGGGGGTCCCCGAGACCCCCGGGGGGGGCGCCGAGACCTGGACCCCGCCCTACACCCCCCGCCAGGCGCCCCCGTTCGCCTTCGGGCCCCCCGAGCCCCCCGAGCCCGCGGCGGAGAAGCTCCCTCCCAGCCCCGAGAGCCCGGGCGGGGTCTCCGGGGGCCCCCCCGGGTCCCTGCTGACCCCCGAGACGTCGCCGCCGCCCCCCGCGCCCCCCGCCGGGCCCGCCCTGCGCCGCCTGCTGCAGGGTCTGGCCGCCATCGCCACCCGCGGCGGCCCCCGGCGCCCCTCGGGCGGGACCCCCGGAGCACGGCCGGTCCCCCCGCCCCGGTCGCCCCGCGACCCCTTCGCTGAGTTGTATCAACTCCCCCAGAGCCGCCTCCAGGACGCCTTCCGCAAAGGTGAGGGGCTCGGGGGGCTCGGGAGGGGGACAGGGACATGGGGAGGGTGACAGGGACACGGGGACACGCACGGGGATGGGGGTCCAACAGCCGGGTCCCCTCTTAGGGGGTGAGGAAGGGGACGTTGGATGGGTGGGGGGTGGTCCCGGGGCCCCCGGGTCCATTTCTGGGGACAAGGGACAATCCCGAACCCCTTTCTGGGAGGGGGTGACACAATCCCGGCCCCCACAGTGCCCTGGGGTGTTTGGGGCAGGGTGACCCCGGGGGCTGGGCGCTGTTTTGGGGCTGTTTCGGGGGGTTTCGGCCCTGTCGCTGACGTGTCGCCTCTGTCCCCCGCAGCCGGAAGCCAGCGCGCCCCGTCGTTCTGAACTAAGTCTGTGACGCGACTTGCCCCCAGTATGGCATATTGTCATTGTCACCCCGGCCCGGGCCAGCGTCCCCCCGGCCCCGGCCGCCCCCGCCCGCCGCCCCCCGGGGCCGCTCGTGCTAATTTAACTCGTAACGAGTCTCTAAGGTAATTGGGGGGGGGCTGGTGGCCCCCCCCGCCCCCAGCCCGGACGCCTGGGGACCGTCCCTCGTGTCCCCCCCCCCCACCTCTGTCCTCCCCCCCGCACCAGGACCCGTCCCCAAAAATGTTTTTGGGTCTCTGGGCTGGGGGCCGGACCCCCCTGTAGGAGCCTGTGGCCCCCCCAGCCCGGAGTGTCCCTGTCCCTTGTCACCCCCCTCGGCCCGGCCACCTCCCCCCACCCCGGGGTCTGCGTTTTTGGCAGAGTTCCCCCCAAAATCGTGTCCCCTCCTCCCCCCACGGTGGGCGTCACCCTCGATGTCCCCAGCGCGGGCACCGAGGCGCGATGTGGCTCGGTGTCCCCGGTGGTGTCCCCGGTGACGTCACCGGTGTCCCCAGCGCCCTCCAAGGGACATCCTGGCCTGATGTCCCCAGTGTCCCCAACCCGAGGGACTGAGACACAGCGTGACTCAGTGTCCCCGGTGTCCCCGACGCCCCCACGCCCGCCCCGACACACGTCGCAGCGCGATGTCACCGAGCCCAAGGCCCCGGGACCGTCACTGCCCCGCGTCCCCGAGGGGCACGGGCGCCTCGGCACCGCTGTGACCCCGGCGCCAGGATGTCCCCAGCGTGTCCCCAGCGGACGGGGACGCCTCCTGGACGGACTGAGATGTCCCAGCCCGACGTCCCCGATGTCCCCGAGGGGCGTGGGACCCGCTCATCACCCCTGGATCAAAGACTGAGACCCCCCGATGTCCCCAATGTCCTCAGTGTCCCCAACCCTGCGGACTGAGATTGTCGTGACCCGACGTCCCCAGTGTCACCGGTGTCCCCGAAGGACAGGGGACATCGTCACCGCCCAGCTCCGAGACCCCCACGGCCCCGTGTCCCCCGTGTCCCCAGGGTCGCTGATGTCCCCAAAGGATGGGGGACGCTGTCACCGCCCCGCTCCAGGGGCCGAGTCCCGCCACGTCCCCCGCGCCCCCAGCGTCCCCAGCCGAGGGACAGGCGGGGTGGCCCCGCAGCCCCCGATGATGTCCCCGATGATGTCCCCGATGATGTCCCCAATGTCCCCTGGAGGCCCCGTGGCCCCGACACCCCCGGCAATAAAAATGTCCCCAACGGTCCCCGTGCCTGTGGCAGCTTCTTCCCAGGGACAGGGAATTTGGGGAGGGGGACGGGCTGGGAGGACTCAGGGATTTGGGAGGGGACTCAGGGATTTGGGAGGGGACTCAGGGATTTGGAAGGGGACTCAGGGATTTGGGGGTTCCGGGGGTCTCGCCCGAGCTGCGCGGAGCCGCCAGGCCCCGCCCCCATTGGTCAAACCACGCCCACAAGGACGAAACCGCGCCAATTCCAGCTGCGCGCTCATTTGCATAACCCCGCCCCGGGCCCCGCCCGCCCGCCCCGCGCATGCGCAGCTCCTCCCGGCGCCGACGCAGCGCGGTGAGTCCCGAGCTGGTGCCAGCGACCCCGAACCGGGACCAGCGACCCCGAACTGGTCCCGATCCCCTCCCGAACTGCATCCAGCCCCTCCTTCCCACCCCCGAACTGGTTCCAGCATGCCGGACTGGTCCCGGCTCCGCGCCGGCCCCAGTGAACCCCAGAATCCTCCCAGTAACCCCCAGTATCCCCCAGCTACCTCCCAGTACACGCCTCTGCCCCGCCCCAGTGACCCCCAGTAGCTCCCAGTGTCCCCAGTCCCCTCTCCCAGTCCCCCCAGTCCCTCTCCCCGTGCCCCCAGTCGCAGCCATGTGCCGGGGCCGGTTCCTGGGGGGCTGTGCGTGGCTGCTGGGGGGGCTGGCGCTGCTGCAGACCCTCTACCTGCGGGGGCTGCCCCGGCCGCGCCCCCCGCCCCGCCGCGCCCCCCGCGGGGTCCTGGACGCCTCGGGGGCGTTCCGGGTGTACTGGGACGTCCTGGGAGCCCCCCCGGGCTGGGCCCGCGCCCCCGGCCCCGAGCTGGTCCTGGCCACCCACGGCAGCCCCGGGCGAGCGGCGGCGGCGCTGGGGGGGCCCTGGGGGGGGCCGCTGTCGCTGGCGGTTTTCGGGGAGCCGCGGGGGGGGCTGCGGGAGCTGATGGCGATCCTGGGGGGGCCCTGCCGGGCCTTGCGGGGCCGCCTGAGGCTGCAGGTGGTGCTGGGGGCGGCGGGGCCCCCCCCGGAGCCACCGGAGCCCCTGAGAGCCCCCCAGAGCGCCGGGGGGTGCCGGGGGGCGCTGGCGCGGCTGGCGGCCGCCGACCCCCCCAGTTACACCCTGGGGGTGCCGTACCCCGGGAACCTGCTGCGGAACGTGGCCTGGGAGGGGGCGGCCGCGGGGGGGCTCCGGGGGGGCCCCCCGCCCAAATTCGGGGCGCGTTTTGTGCTCATGGTGGACGCGGACGTGGTGCCCAGCCCGGGGCTGCGCGAGGGGTTCCTGGCGCTGCTGCGGGAGGGGGGGCTGCACCCCAAAAACTGGGGGGGGCAGGAGGGGGGGATGCACCCCAAAACCTGGGGGGCTGAGGGGGGGCTGGGGGAGCCCAAAGCTGCGGAGGCTCAGAGGGACCTGGGGGCACAGGGGAACTTGGGGAACCCCAAACTTTTGGGTATTCAGGGGGGTTTGGGGCTCCCGAAAGCTTTGGGGGCTCCTGGTGGTGGCCCGAGGGTCCCCAACACCTTGGGGGGCCCCAGTGTCCCGAGTGACCCCAATGCCCTGAGTGACCCCAATGCCCTGAGTGACCCCAACACCCGGGGTGACCCCAATGCCCTGAGTGACCCCAGCTCCCCGAGCACCCCCGAGGCCGCGGAGCCCCCCTGGGCGCGGGTGGTCTTCGTGCTGCCGGCCTTCGAGGTGCGCTCGGGGCTGCGTCCGCCGGGCTCCAAGGCGGAGCTGCTGCGGCTGTGGGGCGCGGGGGCGGCGCGGCCGTTCTACGGGGCGCTGTGCCCGCGCTGCCAGGCCCCCACCGACTTCGGGCGCTGGCGGGCGCTGCCGCCGCCGCCCCGGCTGCGCGTGGCCTACGAGGCGGCCTGGAGGGACCCCTGGGAGCCCTTCTTCGTGGCCCCCGCCCGCGGCGTGCCCCCCTTCGACGAGAGGTTCCTCCAGTACGGCTTCAACCGCATCAGCCAGGTCAGGGTGGGGCAGGGGCGGCCCTGGGGGGGCCCTGGTGACCTCGGGGTGGCCGTGGGGGCTGGGGATGGTGGTAGGGAGGTCTGTGGGGTCTGTGGGTGCCCTGTGGGGTCTGTGGGTGCTCCGGGGGGGATCTCGGTGTGACCCTTTAATCCCCCCCGTCCCTCCAGGCCTGCGAGCTGCACGTGGCCGGGTTCCGCTTTGCGGTGCTGGACGGGGCCTTCGTCACCCACCGCGGCTTCAAGGAGCCGGGGGGGTTCCACGGGGGCCGCGAGGCCGAGCTGGGCCTCAACCGCCGCCTCTTCCGGAGCTTCCGTGAGGAGCTGAAGCAGCGCTACCCCGGCTCCCCCCGGCGCTGCTGAGCACCTGGGACACACCTGGGACACGCCTGGGACACACCTGGGACACACCTGGGACACTTGGGAACTCCCCAGTGGACACTTGAAGGAGCTGCTGTGAACACCTGGGACATCTGACACCGCTGGGGACGCACCTGGGACAGCTGAGGACCCTCCAATGGGCGTTTGGGGTCGCCTGGGGACTCTCCGTGGACACCTGGATGCCCCCCGGACATGGGGGTGACTGTCCCTCAGCGCCCTCAGTAAAAATGGCTGCCTACCCATGATGCCTCTGTGTGGATGACGTCATGGGGGTGGGGCGGGGCAGACCAGTGACGCCCAGTACAGACCAGTAAGGCCCAGGGCATGAGGCAGAGAACCACACCCTGGTTAGTTATGGTAGTAAACTACAGCTCCCAGCATGCACCGTGCGCCAGCAAGGCAGAAGCTCCGCCCCCGATAAAAAAACCACAGCTCCCGAAATGCACCGGGAAGAACATGGCCGCCAAGCCACTTCCGGTTTTGCCTTTGATGTGGAACTACACTTCCCATGATGCATTCAGGGCACGTGACTGAAATTTGTGCTCTTTTGGGGGACTACAGCGCCCGTCATGCACCAGGGCAACATGGCGGACTTCCGGTTCAGCTCTTGCCACGCCCAAAAAAGGGTGGGGACGCGCGGCAGCGCCCCCTGGCGGGCGGGAAGACCAGAGGGGGGGTTTCCTTGAGGGAGGGGGAGGGGCAGAAACCCCGGAGGGGGGGGAGGGGCCACGACACCAAATCCGAGGGGGGAGGGGCCACGGTTGGGGCCTGGAATTTGAGATGGGGGCGGGGACAGGGCCCCAAATTCTTGAGGGCTGGGACCCCCCAACAGCCCCCCCCCCAAATCCAGAGGGAGGATCCAATTTGAGCATAAACCCCCAAAATCTGAGCTTGGAAAAGAACCCCAAACGCACCGAAGTCGCGGTTAATAAACGTTTTTTTTATTTGCATTTTTCCACCCTGGTTTTTCTCCCGTTAATTCGCCGTTAAAGTGCTGCAAAGGGAACAGGTTTATATTTTCTAGGATTTTTTTTTTTTTTTTTTAATTTTTATTTTATTTAAACCTCCCCAAAATCCTCATAAACAAAACTTTATCCCGGACGCCCGACGCACCTTTTAATTCTGGGGCTAAACAAGGCAGAAATGGGAGCTTTTTATCAAATTATAATACAAAGAATGTAACAAATACAACAACAAAAACAGCCATAAAACAGCCTGACAAATGAAAATAAATGGAAATAAAGCTGCAAGGAAAACCTCGGGAGTGGCTCTGGGCTCGCTCCGTCCTCCCCGGAGTCATTCGATCTCCGGGTCTTGTGCCACGGATTAAATTTTCCAGGCTCTGGGGACACTTCTCAGTTTCAGAGGTCAGAGTTGTGTTTTTTGGTTTGTTTTTATTAATAAATCCATGGGTTTGGTTTATTTTTTTCATCATAGATTTATTTTTTGGTTTATTCTGCTCAGTAAATACTGGGTTTTTTTGGTTTACTTCTTTGGATAAATCTATTTAATTTTTTTTTTTCTTTTTTTTTAATAGAGCCCCATTTCTTTTGGTTAATTTTCTTAACAGATCCAATTTTGTCTCTGTTAATTCATTCATTTATTTTATTTTTATATTAATTTCTTTAATAAATCTATTTTTTAAAATGGATCCACACTTTTTACTTTGGTGGGGTTTTTTTTAATAATTACATTTTATTTGGTTTCTTTTTTTAGCAAATCCTTTTTTTTTGCTTTATTTTTTTAATATATCCATGGGTTCGGTTCTATTATTTAATGTACACATGGTTTTGGGTAATTTATTTAATATATATCCATGGTTTTGGCTAGGATTTTTTTAATAAATTCACAGTTTGGGGGTTTTCTTACAAAAAAATCCACAGCTTTGTTTGTTTTTTTTAATAAAAAAATCCACAGTTTTGGTTTCATTTCTTCCACAAACCAAAAAAATAAAAAATTCTATTAAATCCATCGACCCAACAGAACCTTCAGCCCCACAAAAAAAAAAAAAAAAAAAAAAAAAAAAAAAAAAAAAAAAAAAAGGTTAAAACTGAGGGGTGGGGGGGAAAAAAAAAAAAAAAAAAAAAAAAACATTTCCATGAACCAAACACTGAAAATACTTTTGCGGGGGAGTGGAAGGAGGAAAAAACCGGGGGCACAAAATAAACCCCAATAAAAAAAAATTAAAAAAAAAAAAAAAAAAGGGTAAATTGGGAGGGAAGAAGTGAAGAAGCTCTCAGCACTGGGAGAACCCCAAAAATCTGGGTATGGGGGGGGACCCCCGGGCCTTCCCCCCCTCTGTACACACGGGGGCCCCCGGGTCCGGGCCTATGTACAACCCCCGCCCGCGGTCACTCCTTGCGCTTGACCGCCAGCTCCAGGCCGGGCGCGCGGATCCCGGCCCGGGCCACGCCCTCGCAGGACGAGGACGAGGACAGGCGGGACCCCTGCGCCCGGCCCGCGTCCTCGTCGGCGGCCGTCACCTCGTAGCACCCCTTGGCCTTGGAGCCGATGCCCCCGAAGGTCCCGAATTTGCTCTTGGGCTGCCTGGCGGCGGCGTCCGGCTCGGCCGAGTGCTCGTCGCTGAAGGACGACGAGCGCGGCCGCGGCTTCTTGCTGCGGAACAGCGAGAACTTGGCCTTGGCCGCCGGCGCTTCGGCCTCCAGCTCGCCCTCGGCCGAGCCCAGGCTGGCCTTGGAGCTCTTCAGGTCGCCCTTGGAGCCCGACGCCTCGGGGGACCCCGGGGTGCCGCCGCCGCCACGCCCCTTCGGCTTGGAGAAGTTGAATTTGGGCATCTTCAGCTTGGATTTCTTCAGCCTGGCCTCAGCCTCGTCCGGCTCCGGCTCGGCCGCATCGGCGCCGGGGAAGTCGACGTCCACCCCGACCTCGCGGCCCTTGGCCTCGGGCTCGGAGAAGACGAATTTCGGCATCCGCAGCTTGGGGAAGGACACCTTGACCTGGCCGCCCTCGGTGCCCACCTTGGGGCCGGAGGCGTGGAAGGTTCCGGAACCGGCACTGACCGACGGCGGCGTCGCCTCGGCCCCGCCTTTGACCTTCGGCCCTTTCACGCTGACGCTCATCCCCGAGCCGGACACTTCCAGGGCCGGAGACTCCAGGTGGACGCCCACCCCGCCATGAGGGGCTTCCACGCTGACCTTTGACCCTTTGATGTCACCGGCCACCTCCACGTTTGGTCCTTTCAGCCTCAGGTCAACGTCCGGTGCGGAGAATTTCGGCCCTTTCAGTTCCACCTCGGGGCCTTCCAGCCCCGAAACGGAGCCCTTCAGCCCCCCCTTGACCTGGGGGCCCTCCAGAGTGACCCCCGCGTCCCCTCCGTTCACGCCGGGGCTGGAGATGCCGAACTGGGGCAGCTTCAGGGACGGGAGTTTGATGGTGCCCCCCAAAATTTCGAAGCCGGCGTCGTCCGCCGATGCCTGGGGGGATTTGACGCCGACGTCTCCTTTCAACTTTGGTCCTTTCATGTTGACATCCAAATCCAGGCCGGAGGCGTCCAGCGAGGGCCCCTTGAGGTCCAGGGTGGCCCCCGGGGACTGGACGGAGCAGGGGACGCCACCCTGGACCTCCAGCGTCGGGGACTTCACCGTGGGCAGCTTCACCTTCCCCCCGAGGCCGTCGAGGTCCAGGCCGGGCGCGTCCAGGGTGACGCCGGGCCCTTCTGCCGAGCCCGAAATGTCCAAATCTCCCTTCAATTTTGGTCCTTTCAGGTTTCCCTCCAACTCAGGTCTGGAGATTTGGGGCCCTTTGAGCTTCACGTCCACGGCCGAGCTGACGTCCGGCATTTCCAGCCCCAAGCCCGTTTTCCCCCCCTGGGGCCATCCCAGTTTCCCCTCGGGACCTTCCAGTTGTGCTCCAGCAACGCCGACTTCGCCCTTTACTTTTGGTCCTTTCACGCTGATGTCGATGTCCGGCGCCGCGACCGAGGGGACGGCGACGTCGATGCCGGGGCCCTGCAGGTCCCCCCCGATCTTCACCTCCCCCGCGCCCACCTGGACCCCGGGGAGTTTGAATTTGGGGCTTTTCAGGTTCACGTCGGGACCTTCAACGTCCGGGACCTTGAGGTCGCCCTTGACCTCCAGATCGCCCTCGACTTTCGGGGCCCCGGCCGAGGCCTCCCCACGGAACCGGTGGGATTTGAGGTCGAACTCGACGTCGGGGAAGGAGATCTTCCCGAACATGTGCTTCTTGCCTTTGGGGGACTTGGCGGCGGCGTCGCCCCTGACGGTGACATCGGGGCCGGTGACGTTCAGCTCCGCGTCCAGCTCGGCCCCCGCCACGTTCACGTCGAACGCGCCCTTCTTCCCCTTCACTTTGGGGCCACTCATGTGGATTTTGGGCATCTTGAACTTGCTCTTCTTCCCCTTCCCGGACAGGTGGGCCTCAGGTGACTCCACGCTCAGCTCCGCCTCAGGTAGCTCCACCTCCGTCTTGGGGCTTTTCATCCCAAACCCGAATTTGGACTTTTTGAACTTGGGAACTTTGATGTTGGCTTCGGGGCCCTCGACGCTCAGGTCGGGACATTCGACGTCAACCTCGGGGCCTTTGACCCCGAATTCTGGGCCTTTGAGGTTGACCTCGGGCCCCTTCAGGTGACCTTCCACCTTTGGGGTGGAAATGTCAAAGCCACCCTTGGTTTTGTGGCCTTTCAAATTCAAGTCTATCTCGGGCATGGAGATTTTGGGGACGTTCATGTGCATTTCAGGCATTTTCAGTTTAGGACCTTTCACTTTGCCCTCCAGACCTCCAGCATTCACCTCTGGCAGGCTGAGATCGACCTTGGGGCCGGACAGATCCACCTCAGCCTTCGGCAAGCTCACATCCACGTCAGGACCTTCCCCTTTAAAGCCAAATTTGGGTATTTTCATTTTGGGCAGCTTCACTTTCCCCTCCAGGCCCTCAACGTCTACTGCCGGGCCCTCAATGTCAACCTTGGGGCCTTTGATGTCGACCTCGGGGCCCTTCAGACCCCCCTCGAGCTTGGGGCCCTGCAGGTCGGCGTCACCTTTGACCTTCAGTCCCTTCAGGTTCAGGTCGATGTCGGGCATGGAGATCTGGGGGGTCTTGAGGTGAATGTCGGGCACCTTGACTGTGGGCGCTTCCAGGGTCACGTCCGGTGCCTGGATGTCCACTTTGGGGCCCTTGAGGTCGACATCTGGGCACTGCAGGTCACCCTCCAGCTTGGGGACAGAGACATCGATGTCACCCTTGACCTTGGGGCCCTTCAGGTTGAAGTCAACGTCGGGCATGGAGAATTTGGGGGCCTTGATGTGCATCTCAGGCATCTTGAACTTGGGGCCTTTGATCTTCCCCTCGGGCCCTTCCAGCTCCACATCGGGGAGATCCACATCGACTTTGGGGCCCTTGATGTCAATTTCGGGGCCTTTCAGGTCACCCTCGAGCTTTGGAAGGGACACATCGACGTCCCCCTTCACTTTGGGACCTTTGAGGTTGAAGTCAACATCGGGCATGGAGATCTTGGGGGCCTTGATGTGCATCTCGGGCATGGAAAATTTGGGACCTTTGACTTTCCCATCCACGCTCAGCTCAGGAGCCTCCACGTCCACGCTGGGGCCCGAAATGGCCACGTCGCCCTTGGGGACGGCCAGGTCCACGTCCACGCCGTCCCCTTTGAACCCGGGCATGGAGAATTTGGGCATCTTGAACTTGGGCAGTTTGAATTTTCCCTCGGGGCTGTCGATGGCGACGCCGGGGGCGGTGACGTTGACCTCAGGACCTTTCAGCTCCCCTTCCACACTGGGCAGGGACACGTCCACGTCACCTTTGAATTTGGGGCCTCTCAAGTTCAGGTCGAGGTCAGGCATGGAGATTTTGGGGGCTTTGATGTGCATCTCGGGCATCTTGAACTTGGGGCCCTTCAGTTTTCCTTCGGGACCCTCAATGTCCACCTCTGGACCTTCAATGTCCACCTTGGGGCCGGACACATCCAGGTCTGCCTTTGGGAGGTTCACGTCCACCTCAGGGCCTTCTCCCTTCATCCCAAATTTGGGCATCTTAAATTTGGGCATCTTGAATTTTCCCTCGGGGCCGTGGATGTCAACGTCGGGCGCCTCAATGTCCACTTTGGGGCCCTTGATGTCCAGTTCAGGAGCCTTCAGGTCACCTTCGATCTTCGGAAGGGACACGTCCACATCACCCTTGACCTTGGGGCCTTTCAGGTTGAAGTCAACATCAGGCATGGAGATCTTGGGGGCCTTGATGTGCATCTCGGGCATCTTGAACTTGGGGCCTTTGATCTTCCCCTCGGGCAGCTCCACGTCAGGAAGGTCCACATCGACTTTGGGGCCCTTGAGGTCAATTTCGGGCCCTTTCAGGTCTCCCTCCAGCTTGGGGACAGAGACATCGATGTCTCCCTTCACTTTGGGGCCCTTCAGGTTCAGGTCAATGTCGGGCATGGAGATCTTGGGTGTCTTAAAATGCATCTCAGGCATCTTGAACTTGGGGCCTTTGATCTTCCCCTCTGGCAGCTCCACGTCCACCTCTGGACCTTCAATGTCCACCTTGGGGCCGGACACATCCAGGTCTGCCTTTGGGAGGTTCACGTCCACGTCAGGGCCTTCTCCCTTCATCCCAAACTTGGGCATCTTGAATTTGGGCATCTTGAATTTTCCCTCAGGGCCGTGGATGTCAACGTCGGGCGCCTCAATGTCCACTTTGGGGCCCTTGATGTCCAGTTCAGGAGCCTTCAGGTCACCTTCGATCTTTGGAAGGGACACATCCACATCGCCCTTGACCTTGGGCCCCTTCAGGCTGAAGTCAACATCAGGCATGGAGATCTTGGGGGCCTTGATGTGCATCTCGGGCATCTTGAACTTGGGGCCTTTGATCTTCCCCTCGGGCAGCTCCACGTCAGGAAGGTCCACATCGACTTTGGGGCCCTTGAGGTCAATTTCGGGCCCTTTCAGGTCTCCCTCCAGTTTGGGGACAGAGACATCGACGTCTCCCTTCACTTTGGGGCCCTTCAGGTTCAGGTCAATGTCGGGCATGGAGATCTTGGGTGTCTTAAAATGCATCTCGGGCATCTTGAACTTGGGGCCTTTGATCTTCCCCTCGGGCAGCTCCACGTCCACCTCTGGACCTTCAATGTCCACCTTGGGGCCGGACACGTCCAGGTCTGCCTTTGGGAGGTTCACGTCCACGTCAGGGCCTTCTCCCTTCATCCCAAACTTGGGCATCTTGAATTTGGGCATCTTGAATTTTCCCTCGGGGCCGTGGATGTCGACGTCGGGCGCCTCAATGTCCACTTTGGGGCCTTTGATGTCCAGTTCAGGAGCCTTCAGGTCACCTTCGATCTTCGGAAGGGACACGTCCACATCACCCTTGACCTTGGGGCCCTTCAGGTTGAAGTCAACATCAGGCATGGAGATCTTGGGGGCCTTGATGTGCATCTCGGGCATCTTGAACTTGGGGCCTTTGATCTTCCCCTCAGGCCCTTCCAGCTCCACGTCAGGGAGATCCACATTGACTTTGGGGCCCTTGATGTCCAGTTCAGGAGCCTTCAGGTCACCCTCCAGCTTTGGAACAGAGACATCAATGTCCCCCTTGACCTTGGGGCCCTTCAGGTTGAGATCAAAGTCGGGCATGGAGATCTTGGGCGCCTTGATGTTCATCTCTGGCATCTTGAACTTGGGGCCTTTGATCTTCCCCTCAGGGCCCTCGATTTGAACATCTGGGGCGGAAACATCGAATTCGGGGCCTTTCACGTCCACCTTCGGCCCTTTCAGATCCCCTTCCACGCTCGGCAGGGACACGTCCACGTCTCCCTTGACCTTGGGGCCCTTCAGGTTCAAATCAAAGTCGGGCATGGAGATCTTGGGGGCCTTGATGTGCATCTCGGGCATCTTGAACTTGGGGCCTTTGATCTTCCCCTCGGGTCCTTCCAGCTCCACGTCAGGAAGGTCCACATCGACTTTGGGGCCCTTGAGGTCAATTTCGGGGCCTTTCAGGTCTCCCTCCAGCTTGGGGACAGAGACATCGACGTCTCCCTTCACTTTGGGGCCCTTCAGGTTCAGGTCAATGTCGGGCATGGAGATCTTGGGTGTCTTAAAATGCATCTCGGGCATCTTGAACTTGGGGCCTTTGATCTTCCCCTCTGGCAGCTCCACGTCCACCTCTGGACCTTCAATGTCCACCTTGGGGCCGGACACGTCCAGGTCTGCCTTTGGGAGGTTCACGTCCACCTCAGGGCCTTCTCCCTTCATCCCAAACTTGGGCATCTTGAATTTGGGCATCTTGAATTTTCCCTCAGGGCCGTGGATGTCGACGTCAGGTACCTCAATGTCCACTTTGGGGCCCTTGATGTCAATTTCGGGGCCCTTCAGGTCACCCTCCAGCTTGGGAGCGGAAAGGTCAACGTCGCCCTTGACCTTGGGGCCCTTCAGGTTTAGGTCAAAGTCGGGCATGGAGATCTTGGGGGCCTTGATGTGCATCTCGGGCATCTTGAACTTGGGGCCTTTCACCTTCCCCTCTGGGAGATCGATGTCCACGTCAGGAGCCTCGATGTCCACTTTGGCGCCTTTGATGTCCACGTCCGGCAAGCTCAAGTCCCCTTCGAGTTTTGGTGTGGACAGATCGACGTCCACCCCTCCCTTGACCTTGGGACCCTTCAGGCTGAGGTCCAGGTCCGGCATGGAGAGGTTGGGAGCTTTGATGTTCATCTCGGGCATTTTAAATTTGGGGCCCTTGATCTTCCCTTTGGGACCTTCGACGTCGATGTCGGGAACGTCCACGTCCACCTTGGGTCCTTTCAGGTCCAAGTCCACATCCCCCTTCAGTTTGGGGCCCTTCAGATTGAGGTCGATGTCGGGCATGGAGATCTTGGGCGCCTTGATGTTCATCTCAGGCATCTTGAACTTGGGCCCTTTGATCTTCCCATCAGGGCCCTCAATGTCCACCTCCGGACCTTCAATGTCCACCTTGGGGCCGGACACGTCCAGCTCTCCCGTTGGCAGGTTCACGTCCACCTCTGGCCCCTCCCCTTTAAACCCAGGAACACCAAATTTGGGCATTTTGAACTTGGGCATTTTGATTTTCCCCTCCGGGCCGTGAACATCCAGGTCGGGGGCCTCGATGTTGACCTTGGGGCCCTTGATGTCCACCTCAGGACCTTTCAGCTCCCCTTCCAGTTTGGGGGTGGTCAGGTCAAACTCCCCTTTCATTTTGTGCCCCTTCAGGTTCAGCTCCACGTCCGGCATCGAGACCTTGGGTGAAGAAATGTTCAGAAAAGGCATTTTGAATTTGGAGCCTTTGGATTTTCCCTGGACGTCCAAATCTGGAGCCTGGACCTCGACTTTCGGGCCGGACAGTTCCACCTCCGGTTTTTTAAGCTTCACATCCACCTCGGGGCTTTGAACTTTTGGGCCAGAAAAGCCAAACTTGGGAAGTTTGAACCTGGATTTTTTTGCTTTACCTTCAAGGTCAACCTTTGGCCCCTCCAGCTCCAGCTCCGGCCCTTTGATGTCCAGTTTGGGGCCTTTCAGCTCGCCCTCGACCTTGGGCAGAGAAGCATCGAGGTCACCTTTCAGTTTGGGGCCTTTCAGGTTCAGGTCGATGTCCGGCATGGAGATCTTGGGGACGTTGAACTGCAGCTCTGGCTTCTTCAATTTGGGGCCCTTCAGTTTCCCTTCGGGGCCTTCAATGTCCAGGTCAGGGACAGAAATGTCAACCTTGGGACCCGAAACGTTGACCTCGGCCTCCGGGAGGTTCACATCCACCTCGGGGCCTTCCACTTTTGGCCCGGAAAATCCAAATTTGGGCATCTTGAACTTGGGCATTTTAATTTTCCCTTCCGGGCCGTGAATGTCGACCTCGGGCGCCTCAATGTCCACTTTAGGGCCTTTGATGTCCAGTTCAGGAGCCTTCAGGTCACCCTCCAGCTTGGGGACAGAGACATCAATGTCCCCCTTCACTTTGGGGCCCTTCAGGCTGAAGTCGACGTCGGGCATGGAGATCTTGGGGGCCTTGATGTGCATCTCGGGCATCTTGAACTTGGGGCCTTTGATCTTCCCCTCAGGCCCTTCCAGCTCCACATCGGGGAGATCCACATCAACTTTGGGGCCCTTGATGTCAATTTCGGGGCCTTTCAGGTCTCCCTCAAGCTTTGGAAGGGACACATCGACGTCCCCCTTCACTTTGGGGCCTTTGAGGTTGAAGTCAACATCGGGCATGGAGATCTTGGGCGCCTTGATGTGCATCTCGGGCATCTTGAACTTGGGGCCTTTCACCTTCCCCTCGGGCAGCTCCACGTTCACCTCTGGACCTTCAATGTCCACCTTGGGGCCGGACACGTCCAGGTTTCCTGTCGGGAGGTTCACATCCACCTCTGGCACCTCCGCTTTAAAGCCAGGGACCCCAAATTTGGGCATCTTGAACTTGGGGAACTTTATTTTCCCTTCTGGGCCGTGGATGTCGACGTCGGGAGCTTCAATGTCCACTTTGGGGCCCTTGATGTCAATGTCGGGGCCCTTCAGGTCACCCTCCAGTTTGGGGACAGAGACATCAATGTCACCCTTGACCTTGGGGCCCTTCAGGCTGAAGTCAACGTCAGGCATGGAGATCTTGGGGGCCTTGATGTGCATCTCGGGCATCTTGAACTTGGGGCCTTTGATCTTCCCCTCGGGCAGCTCCACGTCAGGAAGGTCCACATCGACTTTGGGGCCCTTGAGGTCAATTTCGGGGCCTTTCAGGTCTCCCTCCAGCTTGGGGACAGAGACATCGACGTCTCCCTTCACTTTGGGGCCCTTCAGGTTCAGGTCAATGTCGGGCATGGAGATCTTGGGTGTCTTAAAATGCATCTCGGGCATCTTGAACTTGGGGCCTTTGATCTTCCCCTCAGGCCCTTCCAGCTCCACGTCAGGGAGGTCAACGTTGACTTTGGGGCCTTTGATGTCGATATCTGGGGCTTTCAGGTCACCCTCGAGCTTTGGAGCAGAAACATCGATGTCCCCCTTCAATTTGGGGCCTTTGAGGTTGAAGTCAACATCAGGCATGGAGATCTTGGGGGCCTTGATGTGCATCTCGGGCATCTTGAACTTGGGGCCTTTCACCTTCCCCTCGGGCAGCTCCACGTCCACCTCTGGACCTTCAATGTCCACCTTGGGGCCGGACACGTCCAGGTTTCCTGATGGAAGGTTCACATCCACCTCTGGACCTTCAGCCTTGACCCCGGGCAGACCAAATTTGGGCATCTTGAATTTGGGGAACTTTATTTTCCCTTCAGGGCCGTGAATGTCGACGTCGGGGGCCTCAATGTCCACTTTGGGGCCTTTGATGTCCAGTTCAGGAGCCTTCAGGTCACCTTCGATCTTCGGAAGGGACACGTCCACATCGCCCTTGACCTTGGGGCCCTTCAGGTTGAAGTCAACGTCAGGCATGGAGATCTTGGGGGCCTTGATGTGCATCTCGGGCATCTTGAACTTGGGGCCTTTGATCTTCCCCTCAGGTCCTTCTAGCTCCACGTCAGGAAGGTCCACATCGACTTTGGGGCCCTTGAGGTCAATTTCGGGCCCTTTCAGGTCTCCCTCCAGCTTGGGGACAGAGACATCGATGTCTCCCTTCACTTTGGGGCCCTTCAGGTTCAGGTCAATGTCGGGCATGGAGATCTTGGGTGTCTTAAAATGCATCTCGGGCATCTTGAACTTGGGGCCTTTGATCTTCCCCTCGGGCAGCTCCACGTCCACCTCTGGACCTTCAATGTCCACCTTGGGGCCGGACACATCCAGGTCTGCCTTTGGGAGGTTCACGTCCACCTCGGGGCCTTCTGCCTTGAAGCCAGGCATCCCAAATTTGGGCAACTTGAATTTGGGCATCTTGAATTTTCCCTCAGGGCCATGGATGTCAACGTCGGGCGCCTCAATGTCCACTTTGGGGCCCTTGATGTCCAGTTCAGGAGCCTTCAGGTCACCCTCCAGCTTGGGGACAGAGACATCGACATCGCCCTTGACCTTGGGCCCCTTCAGGCTGAAGTCAACATCAGGCATGGAGATCTTGGGAGCCTTGATGTGCATCTCGGGCATCTTGAACTTGGGGCCTTTGATCTTCCCCTCAGGCCCTTCCAGCTCCACATCGGGGAGATCCACATCGACTTTGGGGCCCTTGAGGTCAATTTCGGGACCTTTCAGGTCTCCCTCAAGCTTTGGAACAGAGACATCGACGTCTCCCTTCACTTTGGGGCCTTTCAGGTTCAAGTCGATGTCAGGCATGGAGATCTTGGGGGCCTTGATGTGCGTCTCGGGCATCTTGAACTTGGGGCCCTTCACTTTCCCCTCAGGACACTCCAGCTCCACGTCGGGGAGGTCCACATTGACCTTGGGGCCTTTGATGTCCAGTTCAGGGCCCTTCAGGTCACCCTCCAGCTTGGGGACAGAGACGTCAACGTCCCCCTTGACCTTGGGGCCCTTCAGGTTCAAATCAAAGTCGGGCATGGAGATCTTGGGCGCCTTGATGTTCATCTCGGGCATCTTGAACTTGGGGCCTTTGATCTTCCCTTCTGGACACTCCAGCTCCACGTCAGGAACCTCTACGTCCACTTTGGGACCTTTCAGCGACACCTCCGGCCCCTTCAGGTCCCCTTCGAGTTTGGGCAGGGAAACATCGACGTCGCCTTTGACCTTGGGACCCTTCAGGTTGAGATCGAAGTTGGGCATGGAGATCTTGGGGGCCTTGATGTTCATCTCGGGCATCTTGAACTTGGGGCCTTTCACCTTCCCCTCTGGGAGATCGATGTCCACGTCAGGAGCCTCGATGTCCACTTTGGGGCCTTTGATGTCCAGGTCTGGGGCCTTCAGGTCACCTTCCAGTTTGGGGGCGGAAATGTCCACGTCCCCCTTCAATTTTGGGCCTCTCAGGTTCAGGTCAATGTCGGGCATAGAAATTTTGGGGGTTTTGAAGTGCATCTCAGGCATCTTGAACTTGGGGCCCTTCAGCTTCGCTTCAGGACACTCCAGGTCGATGTCGGGGAGGTCAACATCAACTTTGGGGCCCTTGATGTCGATGTCTGGGGCCTTCAGATCTCCCTCGATTTTCGGGATGGAGGCGTCCACATCTCCCTTCACTTTGGGGCCCTTCAGGTTGAGATCGAAGTCGGGCATGGAGATCTTGGGGGCCTTGATGTGCATCTCGGGCATCTTGAACTTGGGGCCTTTGATCTTCCCTTCTGGACACTCCAGTTCGATGTCGGGGACATCCACGTCCACTTTGGGTCCTTTCAACTCCAGTTCTGGCACTTTCACGTCACCTTCTATTTTTGGGGCAGACACGCCCACCTCTCCCTTCAGTTTGGGACCTTTCAGGTTCAGGTCGACATCAGGTAGAGAAAATTTCGGTGCCTTGATGTTCATCTCGGGCATCTTGATCTTGGGTCCCTTCCACTTCCCCTCTACATCCACCTCAGGAACGTCCACATCCACCTTCGGACCTTTAATGTTCACCTCCGGACCTTTCAGGTCACCCTCCAGTTTGGGGACAGAGACATCGACATCTCCCTTCACTTTGGGGCCCTTCAGGTTCAGGTCAATGTCGGGCATGGAGATCTTGGGGGCCTTGATGTTCATCTCGGGCATCTTGAACTTGGGGCCTTTGATCTTCCCCTCGGGGCCCTCAATGTCCACACTCGGCATCTCAACGTCCACCTTGGGGCCGGACACGTCCAGGTCTGCCTTTGGGAGGTTCACGTCCACCTCGGGTCCTTCTGCCTTGAAGCCAGGCATCCCAAATTTGGGCATCTTGAACTTGGGCATCTTGAATTTTCCCTCGGGGCCGTGGATGTCAACGTCGGGCGCCTCAATGTCCACTTTGGGGCCTTTGATGTCCAGTTCAGGAGCCTTCAGGTCACCTTCGATCTTCGGCAGGGACACGTCCACATCACCCTTGACCTTGGGGCCTTTCAGGTTGAAGTCAACATCAGGCATGGAGATCTTGGGGGCCTTGATGTGCATCTCGGGCATCTTGAACTTGGGGCCTTTGATCTTCCCCTCGGGCAGCTCCACGTCAGGAAGGTCCACATCGACTTTGGGGCCCTTGAGGTCAATTTCGGGGCCTTTCAGGTCTCCCTCCAGCTTGGGGACAGAGACATCGACGTCTCCCTTCACTTTGGGGCCCTTCAGGTTCAGGTCAATGTCGGGCATGGAGATCTTGGGTGTCTTAAAATGCATCTCAGGCATCTTGAACTTGGGGCCTTTGATCTTCCCCTCTGGCAGCTCCACGTCCACCTCTGGACCTTCAATGTCCACCTTGGGGCCGGACACATCCAGGTCTGCCTTTGGGAGGTTCACGTCCACCTCGGGGCCTTCTCCCTTCATCCCAAACTTGGGCATCTTGAACTTGGGCATCTTGAATTTTCCCTCGGGGCCGTGGATGTCAACGTCGGGCGCCTCAATGTCCACTTTGGGGCCTTTGATGTCCAGTTCAGGAGCCTTCAGGTCACCTTCGATCTTCGGAAGGGACACGTCCACATCGCCCTTGACCTTGGGGCCTTTGAGGTTGATGTCCACGTCGGGCATGGAGATCTTCTGGGTCTTGATGTGCATCTCTGGCATCTTGAACTTGGGGCCCTTCACCTTCCCCTCTGGCAGCTCCACATCGACCTCTGGACCTTCAATGTCCACCTCAGGGCCTTCTGCCTTGACCCCGGGCAGCCCAAATTTGGGCATCTTGAATTTGGGCATCTTGAATTTTCCCTCAGGGCCGTGGATGTCGACATCAGGTGCCTCAATGTCCACTTTGGGGCCCTTGATGTCAATTTCGGGGCCTTTCAGGTCTCCCTCCAGTTTGGGGACAGAGACATCGACGTCTCCCTTCACTTTGGGGCCCTTCAGGTTCAGGTCAATGTCGGGCATGGAGATCTTGGGTGTCTTAAAATGCATCTCGGGCATCTTGAACTTGGGGCCTTTGATCTTCCCCTCGGGCAGCTCCACGTCCACCTCTGGACCTTCAATGTCCACCTTGGGGCCGGACACGTCCAGGTCTGCCTTTGGGAGGTTCACGTCCACGTCTGGGCCTTCTGCTTTGAAGCCAGGCATCCCAAATTTGGGCATCTTGAATTTGGGCATCTTGAATTTCCCCTCGGGGCCGTGGATGTCGACATCGGGCGCCTCAATGTCCACTTTGGGGCCCTTGATGTCCAGTTCAGGAGCCTTCAGGTCACCTTCCAGTTTGGGCACAGAGACATCGACATCGCCCTTGACCTTGGGGCCTTTGAGGTTGATGTCCACATCGGGCATGGAGATCTTCTGGGTCTTGATGTGCATCTCAGGCATCCTGAACTTGGGGCCTTTGATCTTCCCCTCGGGACACTCCAAATCCACGCTGGGCACCTCAACGCCCACCTTTGGCCCTTTAATGTCCATTTCTGGAGCTTTCAATTCCCCTTCCACCTTGGGCAGGGACACGTCCACATCTCCCTTCACTTTGGGTCCCTTCAGGTTCAAATCCACGTCCGGCATCGAGATTTTGGGGGATTTGATGTTCAGCTTCGGCATCCGGAACTTGGGACCTTTCCACTTCCCTTCCGCCCCTCCGACGTCCACCTCCGGACCCTCAATGTCCACCTGAGGCCCGGAGATGTCCACCTCTCCTCTGGGCAGGGTCACGTCCACCTCGGCCCCCTCCAGCTTGGGGCCGGACACATTGAATTGCGGCAATTTCATTTTGGGTATTTTCAGTTTGGCCTCTGGACCCTCCAGGTGGACGTCCGGGACCTCCACGTCCACCTTTGGCCCCCTGAGGTCACCTTCCACCTTGGGCAGGGACACGTCCACATCTCCCTTCACTTTGGGTCCCTTCAGGTTCAGATCCACGTCCGGCATCGAGAGTTTTGGGGATTTGACGTTGAGTTTCGGCATCTTGAACTTGGGGCCTTTCATCTTCCCTTCCGGACATTCCAAGTCCACGTCAGGCACGTCAACATCCAACTTGGGACCTTCCACATCCATCTTGGCACCTTCCACATCCACTCTGGGGCCTTTCACCTCGATTTTGGGGCCTTCCACCTCGACTTTGGGGCCCTTCAGCCCGGAAATTCCAGCGTTCCCTTTCAGTTTCGGGGCCTTCAAGCCCAGGTCCACGTCTGGCATGGAGAGTTTTGGGGTCTGAACGTTGAGTTCGGGCATTTTGAACTTGAGGCCCTTCCCTTTGACCTCCGGCCCCTCCACCTCCACGCTGGGGAGGTCCACGTCCACCTTGGGGGCGGAAATGTCCATCTCCCCCTCGGGGAGCGTCACCTCCAGCTCGGGGCTCTCTCCCTTCACCCCGAATTTGGGCATTTTCAGCTTGGGGAACTTCAGTTTGCCCTCGGGCCCTTGGACGTCCAAATCCGGGGCTGCAACCTCGACTTTGGAGCCTTTGATGTCCAGCCCGGGAGTTTTCAGGTCCCCTTCCAGTTTTGGGGTGGAAACGTCCAAATCCGCCTTGACTTTGGGCCCTTTGAGGTTCAGGTCGATGTCGGGCATGGAGATCTGGGGAGTTTTGACGCTCACCTCGGGCACCTTCACGCTGGGGACCTCGACGGCGACGCCGGGACCCGAAACGTCCACTCTGCCCTTGGGAAGGGTCACCTCGACGTCGGGGCTCTCTCCCTTCACCCCGAATTTGGGCATTTTCAGCTTGGGGAACTTCAGTTTGCCCTCAGGTCCTTGGACGTCCAAATCTGGAGCTTCGACCTCGACTTTGGGGCCTTTGATGTCCAGCTCGGGGCCCTTCAGACCCGGCACGGACACGTCCAGGTCGCCGCCGGCCTTGGCACCGTTCAGGGTCAGGCCGACGTCCGGCACGGAGATTTTGGGGGCCTTGAGGTTTATTTCGGGCCCCTGGACGTCCACACTCGGCGCCTCAACGTCCACCCTGGGGCCGGACACGTCCAGGTCTGCCTTTGGGAGGGTCACATCCACCTCGGGGCCTTCTCCCTTCATCCCAAATTTGGGCATCTTGAACTTGGGCATCTTGAATTTTCCCTCAGGGCCGTGGACGTCGACGTCGGGCGCCTCAATGTCCACTTTGGGGCCTTTGATGTCCACGCTCGGGACGCTGACGTCCACCCTGGGGCAGGAGACGTCCACGCCCGCTTTGGGAAGGGTCACGTCGACGCTGGGGCTCTCTCCCTTCACCCCGAATTTGGGCATTTTCAGCTTGGGGAATTTCAGTTTGCCCTCGGGCCCCTGGATTTCCATTTCTGGGCTCCCGACCTCGACTTTGGGGCCTTTGATCTCCAGTCCGGGGCTCTTCAGCTCCCCTTCCAGTTTTGGGACAGAAACATCCATGTTTCCCTTCACCCCGGGCCCTTTGAGGTTCAGGTCGAAGTCAGGCACGGAGATCTGGGGGGTTTTGACGCTCACCTCAGGCACCTTCACCGCGGGGCCCCTGATGTCCACCCCGGGCACCTCCACCCCGGCCTGGGGCCCTTTCAGGTCCAGCTGAGGTCCCCTCAATTCGCCCCCCACGGTCGGCACGGACACGTCCACTGCTCCCTTCGACCCCTTCACGTCCACGTCCACCTCCACGCCCTTCAGGCCACCGCCTGGCCCGGCCACGTCCACCTGGAGCCCCTTGGGGCCGAGTCCTTTGAGCTCCCCTTCCACCCTGGGGCCCTTCAGGTTCAGGTTCACGTCCGACAGCGAAATTTGGGGCGTTTCCACCTTCTTGAAGGTGGGGCCTTTCCATTCTCCTTCCAGGGCCACCTCGGGCACGGCGGCGCCCTTGGGGACCTCGGCGGCGGCGAATTTGGGGAAGGTCAAGTGCGGGAATTTGATTTTCCCCTTGGCGCCGTCCGGGGCCGCGGCCTCCACGCCGGGGACGTCCAGAGGAGGGGAGGGGACAGCGGTGACACCTTTGACTTCCACCTCCACCCGTGGTTCCGGGGCTTTGCCGGACAGGGACGGAATTCCCGGTGCGGGCGAGCAGGTGACGTCCGCCCCCACGCCCACCTGTGGGGCCGGAGCTTCGCCGCCGGCCTGGAACCCAAATTTGGGGATTTTTAACGCCGGGATCTTGATTTTCCCCACGTCCGCAGCTGGCGAGGAGCCGGCGATTTCTCCCTGCGGCCACGGAGCCTCTCCGGACACGTGGAATCGCCCGTCCAGCTCTCCAAACTGTCCGTTGGCCTCGACCCGGGGCGGCCCCGGGAAGGCACCGGAGCCCTTCCAGCCCGGGAAGGATTTTCCAGTTTCTCCACCAGGAATTTGGCTCAGCCCCTCCGGCGTCCCGGGCAGGACGTCGGCGCCGGACGTCACCCCCAGCTCCGGCGCGGGGACGCGGACGCTGAAGTCGGGGCCGAGGTCGCCGTCGCGGCCGGTGACGTCCACGGTGTAGGCGGTGACCTTGCGGGTGACCGTGATGGTCCTGCTCTGCGTCCCCCCGGCCTCGGCCTCCAGCCCCTCCTCGGACCTCAGCCGCGGTTTGATTTTGGTGGTGTAGATGCGCCGGTACTCCTCATCATCGCCGCTCTGCGGGGCGGGAGACGGCACCGGTGAGCGCCGGGACGCTGCTTCCTCCCCATCCTCATCATCACCTTAGCCCCCATCTTCACCTTCAGCCTGATCCTGATCCTGATCCTGATCCTGATCCTCATCCTCATCCTCATCCTCCTCCTCACCTTCAGTCTGATCCTCATCCTGATCGCCATCCTCCCCCCCATCCTCACCTTCATCCTCATCCTGATCCTCATCCTCATCCTCCTCTCCCTCATCCTCATCCTCCTCCTCCTCCTCACCTTCAGCCTGATCCTGATCCTCATCCTGATCCTGATCATCATCCTCCCCCCCATCCTCACCTTCATCCTCACCCTCACCCTCATCCTCATCCTCATCCTCATCCTCATCCTCATCCTCACCCTCACCCTCACCCTCACCCTCACCCTCACCCTCATCCTCATCCTCATCCTCATCCTCATCCTCATCCTCATCCTCATCCTCACCTTCATCCTTGTCCTCATCCTCCTCCTCCTCCTTGTCCTCATCTTCATCTTCACCTTCATCCTGATCCTGATCCTGATCCTGATCCTCCTCCTCCTCCTCCTCCTCCTCCTCCTCCTCCCTCATCCCCGTTCTCCGGCCCCGCCGCACTCACCAGCACGACCTCGGGGCTGCCGGGCGCCAGCGCCTGCTGCGCGCAGCTGTGTCCGGCCAGCGGCGAGCGGTCGCCGGGGCGCTGCAGCCGCAGTCCCACCGTGTGGTGCCCCATGCTCTGCAGCAGCTGCGCCACCTCCCCCGACTGCAGGTTGTCGAAGTAGACGGTGGCGCTGACGATCTGATCCCCTGGGGACGGGGACGGGGACGGGTCAGGGCTCGGGGGGGCTCCGGGAGGGACCCCCGTCCCCACCTGAGCGACCGCGGGGTCCCCGCCCACAGGGACGGAGAAATAAAACAGCCCGAGTGCCACCGGGACCCCAAAATCCCAATGTTAACCCCCGAACCCCTCGGGGATGAGCGGCCTGTCCTCACCTGAGCGGGTCACCACCCACCCGAGATGTCCCCAAAGCCCCTGAGTGTCCCCAAAGCCCCCGGGGTGTCCCCAAAGCCCCCCGAATGTCCCCAAAGCCCCCGAGTGTCCCCAAAGCCCCCGGGGTGTCCCCAAAGCCCCCGGGTGTCCCCAAAGCCCCCGGGGTGTCCCCAAAGCCCTCAAATGTCCCCAAAGCCCCTGAGTGTCCCCAAAGCCCCCGAGATGTCCCCAAAGCCCCTGGGGTGTCCCCAAAGCCCCCGGGGTGTCCCCAAAGCCCCCCGAGTGTCCCCAAAGTGTCCCCACCTTCCTGGACGACGCCCATGCGCGCGGCGGGCGAGTTCTGCTGCACGCGCCGCACGAAGACGCCGTGGTCGGTCTGGTCGATGGTGATGCCGTGGGAGCCGCTGCCCTGCCAGTTGGGCAGGAGGATCTCCCGCGTGTCCTCCTCGCGCTCCATCTGCGCCGGGACACGGCCGGGGTCAGGGGTGCACACGGATGGACACGGGAGGGACACGGGATGGACACGGGATGGACACGGGATGGACACGGGATGGGGTCAGGGATGGACACGGATGGACACGGACAGGGTCAGGGATGGTCAGGGGATGGACACAGGCTGGGGTCAGGGGGTGGACGCTGGGTTTGGGATCGGGGCAGGGGCACAGCGGCCGCCCCGGCCCCGCTGACCTTTGTGGGGTCCCGGTCCCAGGAATCCTCGGCCCTCGCTCGGGAACCTCGCGGCGGCTCTGGGGTCACCTCCCAGCCTGGGGGGGACACGGTGGGACACGGTGGGACACGGGGACACCCCTGGGGACACGGGGACACCCCTGGGGACACCCCCGGGGACACCGGGAACCTCCATCCCCCCATCTCCCCCCCCCCGGTCCCCGGCCCCGGCTCGGGGACACTTTGGGGACACCCCCGATGTCCCCGGGGCCGGCAGCGACCCCGCGGGGTTTTGGGATTTGCGGGAATTCCGGAGCTGGGGCGGCGGGGGGGTCGGGAATTCCCTGTCACCTGTCCCTGTCACCTGTCCCTGTCACCTGCCCCTGTCACCTGCGCCACCTCGAGCCCTGATTCCCAGCCCAGATCAGCTTCGGAAGTTCTGAGGGAATTTCTCCGTTTTTAGAGATTTTCGTGTTTGTTTGTTTTTTTTTATTATTCTTTCCCTGCTCCACCACCCCCCCCAAAAAAAAACAAAAAAACAAACGGGGAGGGGACCCTGAGGTGACAGCGCCGGGATTGTCACAGCGCGGGGACATCCCGGAGCCTCCGAGCGTCCCCGGGGGGGTTGGTGGCACCTCGGGGGGGTTGGTGGCACCCCGGGGAGGGGGTGGTGGCACCTCGGGGAGGGGTTGGTGGCACCTCGGGGGTGTTGGTGGCACCCCGGGGGGGTTGGTGGCACCTCGGGGGGGGGGGGGGTGGTGGCACCTCGGGGGGGTTGGTGGCACCCCGGGGGGGTTGGTGGCACCTCGGGGGGGGTGGTGGCACCCCGGGGTGCCCCCCCCGCGGCGGGGGTGTCCCCAAGAGCGACAGTCCGGGCTCGGAAGGCTCTGGAAGGCTCCGCTCGGCGGCGGCCAAACTGGTTGGTGACTCAGAGCGGGGCGGGGGGACCGGGGGGGACCCGGGGGGGGCCGGGGGTGACTCAGAGAGGCCCCGAGCGCTGGGAGCGGCCCGGCCCCGCGGGCGCTTCCGAGAGCGAGCCAGAAAAAAAAAAAACCCACACACGCCTTTTCCAGGATTTCCCACCGCTTTTCCGCGGTTTTCCCCCTTCCCCTGGCGGCGGTGGGGGGGTGACACCGGGCCCCCCTCCCCCGGTGACACCGGGGACGGCTCGGGTGTCCCCGCAGCAATGTCACCCCCCCCCCCCCCCCGCCGCCGCCGCGCTATTTTTGGGGTGAAAACCACGTGCGGCCCCCGCCCGGTATTTTTAGCGGCCTGGGGCCCCCCCGCCCCCAAAAAGCCGCGGAGGGACGGAGGGGACAGAGGGATGAGATGTCACCCGTGTCACCCGTGTCACCCGTGTCACCCTGCCCGGGGGGGACACCGCGGGGGGACAGAGGGGGACCCCAGCCCCGCGGGCGGCTTGGGGACCTCCGGGCGCTGTTTTGGGGCCACCGAGGGACAAATGGCTGCGGCCACTTTGTCCCTTCATCAGCCAGGGGAGGGGGCGGCCGGTCACCGAGGGGGCGTCACCCGTGTCACCGGTGTCACTCCTGTCACCGGTGCCACCCCTGTCACCCCCTGTCACCGGTGCCACCCCCATGTGCTCCCCCCGCCCCGGTGTCACCGCTCCGGACCGGGGGGGCCAGGGGAGGCTTTGACCCCCAATTTGGGGTGCCCGGGGGTTGTGACCCCCCCCCCCAGGCCGGGGGTCCGGGCGGGACCGGTGACGCACGGCCCGGGATCCTCCCAGGAAACGCCAAAATCCCGGAAAACCATCCCAAAAATCGGGGGAAAATGGGAAAAAACAGAGGGAAAAACTGGGGGGAAAAATGGGGAAAAAAGGGGGGAAAAAAAAAAACAACCCAAGAAAAAGCAGCCGAGGACCATGAGGAGGAGGAGGAGGAGGAGGAGGAGGAGGAGGAGGAGCGGGAGCGGCGGGCGCGGCCCCGCGGCCGGTACCGGTCGGACCGGCTGGAGCGAGAGTCCCGCGGGCGGCGGGGACCGCGGGGATCCGGGAGGGTCCCGGACCGGTTCCACCGGGTCCTGCCCGGCCGCTGCCCGCGGCCACACGCGGTGGCGCCGCGACACTCCGGGGGTGTCCCCGGCCCCGCCCCGGCCCCCTCCCCGCGCCCCCCGAGCCCCCCGGGGACGCCCCAAAGCGCTCGGACGGGGCGGGGGGCGCGCACGGGAACCGCCCCCGCCCCGGAGAGAACTGGGGGGTCCCCGGGGTGGGGCGGGGGGTGTCCGTGGGGGGGGGCAGAGGGGAAGTGGCGCCCGGGAGCGGCCGCGCCCCAAAAACCGCAGTGGGGGGGGGCGGCGGGGGGAGGAGGGAAGGGGGGGGAACCCGCGCCCCCCAAATCCCTCAATCCCCCCCAAATCCCCCCAAATCCCCCCAAATCCCCCTCCCCAGGGACCCCCCGGGTGGGGGTGAGGGTGGGGAACCCCGATATTAACGCGCCCCCCCCAGAAGCGCCGCCCTGGCTGGAACCGGCGCTGCCGAGCGTTAATTACCGAACCTTCATTAACCGAGCGCCCACGCGCGGCCGCGCCCCTCGCGGGATCCCGGGGATCCCCCCCCAAAAATCGGCTCCGGGACCCCCCCCGAGGGTCCCCCCGGCCCGGGCGGGGCGCGAGCGGCGGGAGGGGCCCGGAGGGGGGGGGGGGGAGGGGGGGGAACCGCAGCCCCGCCCCCACCGGGGACTCCCCGGGCGCGGCCGGAGGGGGGGGGGAACGGGGGGGCCACGCCCTGAGCGCGGCCGGGACGCCCCGGGACCCCCGGGACCCCCGGGACGGGCGCGGGACCCCCCCCGGGGCTGCCCCGAGCAGTTCGGGAGACCCCGGGACCCCCCCGAGCCCCCCCGGGGCGATCACGGGACACGCGTGGGCCCCCCCCCCCCCCCCCACACCGGGGAGTTCGCGGCGCTCCCGGAGCCCCCCCGGGACACCCCCGGCGGCACCGGAGCCCCCCGGGACAAACGAACCCCCCCGAACCCCCGGCGGGGCCGAGACCGTCACGGGACCCCCCCCGCACCCCCACGGCCGTCCCGGGATTACCGGAGCCCCCCCGGGACCCCCCCGGGACCCCCGGGACCCCCTCGGGTCGCTCTCGGGACCACCGGCACCGACTCTGGGCTCTCCCGGCGCCCCCCGGGCCGCTCCCGGGACCCCTGGGATCCCCCCCCCCCGCCCTCCCGGGGCTCCCGGAGCCCCCGGAACGCGCTCGGAACTTCCCGAACCCCCCTCCGGGAACTCCCGGGACCACCGGACCCCCCCCCCAAAAACATCCCCGGGACGGTCCCGGGACCCCCGCCCGCCCCTCCCGGCGGTTCCCGGTCCCGTCCCGGTCCCGGTCCCGGTCCCGTCCCCGCCGGTACCTGCGGGCTCAGCGGGCGGGCCGGGCCATGCCCGGTGCCGGGTCCTGCGGCGCTGCCGGTGCCGGTGCCGGTGCCCGCGGTCCCGGAGCGGCCCCGGCGGGTCGGTGCGGAGTGGCCGCGCCCGGGCGGGTCCCGGCTCTTGTAGCGCGGCGGAGCCGCCCCCGCCCCGCGGGGAGGGCCCGGCCCGGGCCGGCCCCGGGACCGCGGCGGGACAGCGGCAGGGAGCGGCCGGGACAGCCCCGAGCGGCAGCGGCTGCGGCAGCGCGCGGGGACCGAGAGGGCCCGGGCCCGGTTCGGTTCTGGCCCCGGTTCTGGTCCCGGTCCCTGTCCTGATCCCGATCCCGTCCCAGTTCCGAGCCTGGACCCTCTCCGGGGCCGGTTCCGATCCCGGGCCCATTCCAATCCCTGTCCCGGTTCCGAGCCGGGGCGGTTCTGATCCAGATGCAGTCCCGGCTTCACTCCCATTCCCGGTCCCGGTCCCGGTCCTGGTCCCAATGCGGTCCCGGTTCTGATCCCGGTCCAGTTTCAGTCTCACTTCTGCTCCCGTTCCCGAGCTCATCCCGGTCCCGCTCCCGGCCCAGTCCCGGTCCAATTCCAGTCCCGGTCCTGATTGCATCCCGGTCCTGGCCCAGTCGCCGTCTCTGTTCCGGTCCCGGTTCCGGTCCCGGTTCCGGTCCCGGTTCCGGTCCGGGCTCCATTGAACGATCCCGGAACGGCCCCCGCCACCCCTCCCCCTCCCCCAGGTGAGTCCCAAGCCCCGCCCCCCCCCCAGGTAACCCCGAACCCCCCCGGGGCGATCCCAAATCCCGGGGGGTCCCGCAGCGTCCCCGGTGTCCCCCGGTGTCCCCAGTGCCCCCCAGTGTCCCCCAGTGTCACCAGTGTCCCCCAGTGTCCCCCCAGCGTCCCCGGTGTCCCCCCAGTGTCACCAGTGCCCCCCCAGTGTCCCCCAGTGTCACCAGTGTCCCCAGTTCCCAGTTCTGGGGGGCTTTGGGGGCCCTCAGAGGGGACACTGGGGGGGCACTGGGGACACTGGGGGGACACTGGGGGGACACTGGGGGGACACTGGGGGGACACTGGGTACACTGGGGGGGGCACTGGGGGACATTAGGGACACTGGGGGGCACTGGGGGACACTGGGGGGGGACACTGGGGGACACTGGGGACACTGGGGGGACACTGGGGGGCACTGGGGGGCACTGGGGACACTGGGGGGACACTGGGGGGACACTGGGGACACTGGGGGGGGGGCACTGGCGGACACTGGGGACACTGGGGGACACTGGGGGGGGCACTGGGGGGGCACTGGGGACACTGGGGGGCACTGGGGGACATTAGGGACACTGGGGGGCACTGGGGGACACTGGGGGGGCACTGGGGACACTGGGGGGCACTGGGGGACACTGGGGGGGCACTGCGGGACACTGGGGACACTGGGGGGACACTGGGGGGCACTGGGGGCACTGGGGGGGCACTGGGGGACACTGGGGACACTGGGGGGCACTGGGGGGACACTGGGGACACTGGGGGGACACTGGGGGGCACTGGGGGCACTGGGGGGGCACTGGGGGACACTGGGGACACTGGGGGGCACTGGGGGGACACTGGGGGACACTGGGGACACTGGGGACACTGGGGACCCTCGGCCGCTGCTCCCAGTTTGCCCCAGTCCATACTGGGAGCCACAGCCTTCCCCACCCTTGAACCCCCAAATTCCCCGAATTCCCCGAATTCCCCGAATTCCCCCGTTCCCTTCCCGGTCTCTTTCCCCACCCGCGGTTCCGGGGCCGGTACCGGTGGCACCGGGACCGTTTTGGGGCCCTTTTGGGGCCCTTTTGGGGCCGTTTTGGGGCTGCTCCCGGTTGGGATCGGGGCCGGACCCGGGGCTGTTTTGGGGCCGATCCCGAGCGGAACCAGGGCGGTTCTGGCTCCGGTCCCGGGGCTGTTTCGGGCCGGTTCTGGCTCGGGTCCTGGTTCTGGCTCCGGTCCCGGTTCTGGCTCCGGTTCTGGCTCGGGTCCCGGGACTGTTTCGGGCCGGTTCTGGTTCGGGTCCCGGCTCCGGTCCCGGGGCTGTTTCGGGCCGGTTCTGGCTCGGGTCCCGGTTCTGGCTCCGGTCCCGGTCCCGGGCGCTCCCGGAGCCTCCGGTGCCAAATCCCGGCGCATTCCCGAGCGCTGCCTCATCCCGCGCCCCGCCCCGGCCGGGCCCCGCGCCAGGCGGGGGGACACCGGGGGGACACCGGGAACGGGGGGGACACCGGGGGGACACCGGGGACACCGGGAACGGGGGGGGACACCGGGGGGACAGAGGGGACACCGGGGGGACACCGGGAACGGGGGGGACACCGGGGGGACACCGGGGGACACGGGAGGGACACGGGAGGGACACGGGGGGGACAGAGGGGGACACCGGGGACACCGGGGGGGGACAGAGGGGACACCGGGGGGGACACCGGGAACGGGGGGGGGACACCGGGAACGGGGGGGGACACCGGGAACGGGGGGGGACAGAGGGGGGGACACCGGGGGGGACACCGGGAACGGGGGGGGGACACCGGGGGGACACCGGGAACGGGGGGGGACACGGGGCGGCGGGGAGCGGGAGGGGATGGCCGGGATCTGTGGGATTTGGGATGTTTGGGATCGGGATGTTTGGGATCTGGGATCGGGATGTTTGGGATCGGGATGTTTGGGATCTGGGATCGGGATGTTTGGGATCTGGGATGTTTGGGATCTGGGATGTTTGGGATGTTTGGGATCGGGATGTTTGGGATCGGGATGTTTGGGATTTGGGATCGGGATGTTTGGGATTCCGCGCGGGGCGGTGCCCGCGGACACGTGGGCGACAGCGGGGGACCGCAGGGGGGTGCGGGGGGGGCAGCCCCGGAATTCCCGAATTCCCGAATTCCCGGAGCGCCGCGGGACAGGGACGGGACAGGGAGGGGACAGGGAGGGGACACGGGGACACCGGGACACCGCCCCGGGGCGCCGCGGTGGCACCGGGCGCTGCCGCACCTGGGCCAGGTGTGAGCTGGTGTGCGCCGGCAGCGACACCGGGGACACCGGGCAGCGACACTGGGGACACGGGGGGGACAATGCGGGGCGCTGTCCCCACCCCGGGGTGAGTCAGGAGGGCGCGGCCGCGGAAAGGAGGAAACTGGAATGAACTGGGGGAAAACTGGGAATGAACTGGGGAAAAACTGGGAATGAGCTGGGAGAAAAATGTGGGAATGAGCTGGGAGAAAATGGGAATGAACTGGGGAAAATCCGGGAATGAACTGGGGAAAAACTGGGAATGAGCTGGGAGAAATCTGGGAATGAGCTGGGAGAAAATGGGAATGAACTGGGGAAAATCCGGGAATGAACTGGGGAAAATCCGGGAATGAACTGGGGAAAAACTGGGAATGAGCTGGGAGAAAAATGTGGGAATGAGCTGGGAGAAAATGGGAATGAACTGGGGAAAATCCGGGAATGAACTGGGGAAAATCCGGGAATGAACTGGGGAAACTGGGAATGAACTGGGGGAAAATAGGAACGAACTGGGAGAAAATCTGGGAATGAACTGCGGGAAATCTGGGAATGAACTGGGAGAAACTGGGGAAAATCAGGAGCCAAACTGGATCCAGATGTGGTGGGGGAGGGGCGGGGCCACATCTGGCGGTCACGGGGTGGGGGAGGGGAAGCCCAGGAAGTGGGGGGGGCCCGAACTGGTTTTGATGGTTTATACTGGTTTATACTGGTTTATACTGGGATGGGCCCCCTCGAACGGGGGGGGGGGGAGGGGCAGATTTTGGGGTGGAATTCCCACGAAATTCCTGAAATTCCAGCCGGGATTTGGGGCTGATGGCGCCCCGAATGTGCCCCAAATTTTGGGGGGGGGGGGAACGAGGCTGGGATCACCCCGGGATCCCCCGAAATTCCAGCTTTTGAGGGATTTCAAGGAAAACTCGGGAGTCTGGGTCACGCCGGGATCTCCTGGGACCCTCTGGAATGTCCCAAATCCCCCCCAAATCCCCCAAATCCCCAAACCACTCCAAAGTCTCCTGTCAGAAGCTTTTTTATTGGATCGGGGCGGGAGAACCAGAACCGCCAGAGCGACTGAAATCCCGGGATTTCAGCCCAAAATTCCAGGATCGGAGCCCAAATTAATTCCAAGATCTTGACCTGGTTGAAGGGCTCTGAAATCCTGGGATATCAGCTCCAAAATCCCGGGATTTCAGCTCCAAAATCCTGGGATTTCAGCTCCAAAATCCTGGGATTTCAGCCCCAAAATCCTGGGATATCAGCTCCAAAATCCTGGGATTTCAGCTCCAAAATCCTGGGATTTCAGCTCCAAATCCTGGGATTTCAGCTCCAAAATCCTGGGATTTCAGCCCCAAATCCTGGGATTTCAGCTCCAAAATCCTGGGATTTCAGCTCCAAAATCCCGGGATTTCAGCTCCAAAATCCTGGGATTTCAGCTCCAAAATCCTGGGATTTCAGCTCCAAAATCCTGGGATTTCAGCTCCAAATCCTGGGATTTCAGCTCCAAAATCCCGGGATTTCAGCCCAAATTAATTTGAAGACCTTGACCCGGTTGAAGGGCTCTGGAATCCCGGGATTTCAGCCCCCAGATCCCGGGATATCTGAGCCTGGATTCACTTGAAGATCTTGCCCTGGTTGAAGGGTTTTCCCACGTGCCGGAATTCCCCCTCCCACAGGAAATATTCCGTCACCAGCGTCCGGCACTCGGCGCTGTCGGGGTCCAGCTTGCGCCAGGTGTAGGATTCGTAATCCACCTGCCAGTCCGGGCAGAGCTGGGAAAACAACGGGAAAAATGGGATTAGCGGGAAAAAACCCGGGATTCCTGCTGGAAACCCTGAGAAAATGCGGGAATTCAAAGGGGTTTTTGGGGAATTTTTGGGAATTTCAGGAGATTTCCAGCAGGTCTGGGTCTGGGCACAGCTGGGGAAAAAAAAATGGGATTTAGAGGAAAAAAATCTGGGATTCCCTGCGAAATCTGCAAAAGAATCTGGGATTCCTGGTGAAAACTCTGAGAAAATACGGGAATTCAAAGGGGTTTTTGGGGAAAAAAAATGGGAATTTCAGATTTCCAGCAGGTCTGGATCTGGGCACAGCTGGGGAAAAAAAAAAGGGAAAAAATGGGAATTAGAGGAAAAAAAATCTGGGATTGCCTGCAAAGGAATTCGGGATTCCTGGTGGAAACCCTGAGAAAATACGGGAATTCAAAGGGGTTTTTGGGGAATTTTTGGGAATTTCAGGAGATTTACAGCAGGTCTGGATCTGGGCACAGTTGGGGAAAAAAAAAAAAGGGAAAAAATGGGTAAAAACTGGGAACAAATGGGGAAACAACCGGGAAAAAAAGGGGAAAAAATGGGAATAAATATGTAAAAAATGGGAAAAAATGGGGAAAAATAGGAACAAATGGGAATAAATGGGGAAAAAATGGGGGAAAATGGGGAAAAAATGGGAACAAATGGGTAAAAAATGGGAAAAAATGGGGAAAAATGGGGAGAAATGGGAAAAAGTGGGTAAAAAATGGGAACAAATGGGGAACAAATGGGAAAAAATGGGGAAAAAAGTGGGAAAAAAAGGGTAAAAAATGGGAACAAATGGGTAAAAAATGGGGAGAAATGGGGAAAAAATGGGTTAAAAATGCGGAAAAAATGGGGGAAAATGGGTAAAAAATGGGAACAAATGGGAAAAAAAGGGGAAAAAATGGGAATTAGTGAAAAAACCTCCAGGATTCGCAGTGAAAACCCCGGAAAACCTGGGATGTTCCCAGGGATTTGGGGGATTCTCGGGGTTTCGCACACCCTTCCGCGCCGTTTTCAGGGAATCCCGCGGGATTTCCGGGACCCCCTCACCGTGAAGGCCAGCTCCTGCCCCCGCAGCACCCAGACCCCCGAGATGCTGCTGTCGTGGTCGCCCCCGAAAAGCGCCACGGAGGCGAAGGCGTTCTTCCGCAGCTTGTCCAGGCGCTGGAACATCCCTGGGGGAACGGGGAGAGAAATGGCAAAAACGGGAAAAAAACCGACGGGAAAAGGGATTTGTGCAGCGCTGGGGTCGGGAGAGGGAGAAATGGGGAATGGGGGGAAAAGGGGGGAAAAGGGGGGAAAAAGGGAAGGGAGGAATTGGGAAAAAAGAGAGAAAAAAGGGAAAAAGGGAATGGAAAATGGAGAGGAAAGGGAAAGGGAGGAGAAAAGGGGGGAAAAGGAAGGGAGGAATTGGGAAAAAAGAGAGAAAAAAAGGGAATGGAAAATGGAGAGAAAAGGGAGAGAAAACAGGAAAAGGGAAAGAGAGGAGAAAAGGGGGGAAAAGGAAGGGAGGAATTGGGAAAAAAGAGAAGAAAACGGGGAAAAGGGAATGGAAAAAGGAGAGAAAAAGGAGAGAAAACAAGAAAAGGGAAAGGGGGGAGAAAAGGGGAGAAAACGGGAGGGAGGAATTGGGAAAAAAAAGGGGAAAAGGGAATGGAAAATGGAGAGAAAACAAGAAAAGGGAAAAGGAGGGGAAAGGAGGAAAAAAGGGCGAAAAGGAAGGGAAAATCGAAAGGAGGATGGAATGCGGAGAGGGAAAAGGGAAAAGGGAAAACAGAGAGAAAAAAGAGAGGAAAAGGAGAAAAGAGAGGAGAAAAAGGGAACAGCAAAAAGGGGAAAAGAGGAGAGGGAGGAGGAGGAGGAGGAGGAGGAGGAGGAGGAGGAGGAGGAGGAGGAGGAGGAGGAGGAAGCTCACGAAGGTCTGGCTGAGCTCCTCGGGGTGAGGAAGGACGGGGACGGGGTGACACAGGGACAGGGATGAGGAGGATGAGGATGATGAGGAGGATGAGGACGAAGCCCAGCCGCACCTGTGATGAGGTTGCAGCTCATGAAGGTCTGGCTCAGCTCCTCGGGGTACCGGTACTGGCAGTACCACAGCGACCAGCCCTCGCGGTCAAAGTGCTCCCAGAAGTGCGGCAGCGCCACCGACAGCGTGTCCTCGTTGGAGTACTTGCGCTTGAACTCGTCCAGGACGAACGGGCTGGGGACGGCGGGGACGGGGGGGACAACGGGGACAGTCAGGGCAGTGACCCCAAACCCCAGCTGTCCCCAGCTGTCCCTCAGGTGTCCTCAGGTACCCCCAAGATGTCCCCCAGGTGTCCCCAGGTGTCCCCCATATGTCCCCACATGTCCCCAGATGTCCCCCAGCTGTCCCCAGGTGTCCCTCAGCTGTCCCCAGGTGTCCCCCAGGTGCCCTCAGGTGTCCCCCACCTGTCCTCAGGTGTCCCCCACCTGTCCCCAGGTGTCCCTCAGGTGTCCCCAGGTGTCCCTCAGTTGTCCTCAGGTGTCCCCCAGCTGTCCCAGGTGCCACCCCACATGTCCCCAGGTGTCCCCAGGTGTCCCCCACATGTCCCCAGGTGTCCCCCACATGTCCCCAGCCGTCCCCAGCTGTCCCCAGGTCCCCCCCAGTTGTCCCCAGGTCCCCCCCAGCCGTCCCCAGGTGTATTCCTGTGTCCCCAGGTGTCACCTCTTGGGCAGGTGTGCGAAGGGATCCTTGGCCTTGGGCTCGGCTGCCAGGACCTGCTCGCACTCGTCCAGGTCCTCGTCGGGCTCCGGCCGCTTCTCCTCCTTCTTGGGGGGCTTCTCCTTCCTGGGGGGCTCCTTCTCCTTCTCCTTCTCCTTCTCCCTCCGCGGCGCCTCCTTCTCCTTCCGCGCCTGGCTCTCCGCAAACTTCTTGGCTTTTACCCCCCCCGCACCCCAGAAAACGGATTTATTTGGGGTTTTCCACCCAAAAAAACGCCCCGAAATCGGCATTTTTTCACCCCTTTCTCGCCCCCCAAAAAAATCCCTTCGGACTCCACTGGAATTCACCTTTGCGTGTTTTTGGGACCCCAGGTGTGCCCCAGGTGTGTTCAGATGCGTCCCAGGTGTATTTTTTGGGACCCCAGGAGTCTCCCCATGTCCCCCCAGGTGTGTCCCAGGTGTATTTCTGGGACCCCAGGTGTGTCCCAGGTATATTTTTGGGATCCCAGGTGTGTCCCAGGTGTGTTCAGGTGTGTCCCAGGTGTATTTTCAGGACCCCAGGAGTGTTCCCGTGCCCCCCAGGTGTGTCCCAGGTGTCCCCAGGTCCCTCCCCAGGTGTGTTCAGGTGTGTCCCAGGTGTATTTTCAGGACCCCAGGTGTGTCACAGGTGTATTTTCAGGACCCCAGGTGTGTCCCAGGTGTATTTTCGGGACCCCAGGAGCGTCCCCGTGCCCCCCAGGTGTATTTTTCGAGACCCCAGGTGTGTCCCAGGTGTATTTTCGGGACCCCAGGAGCGTCCCCGTGCCCCCCCAGGTGTGTCCCAGGTGTATTTTTGGGACCCCAGGTGTGTCCCAGGTGTGTTCAGGTGTGTCCCAGGTGTGTTTTCAGGACCCCAGGAGCGTCCCCGTGCCCCCCCAGGTGTCCCAGGTGTCCCTCACCGTCGAACTGCGCCATCCTCTGGCACAGCTGCACCTCTCCCAGCACGGCCTTGAACTGGGGCTGGTTCAGGCAGGTGAGGAACCAACGGTTCACGTTCCCGAAGGGACCCCGGAACGAGGGGTCCAGCACCTGGGGGAGAGAGAGGCGCCTCAGAAACACCCCGGAAACACAGCAGGGACCCCAAAAAACACCCCAAAAACACAGCTGGGACCCCAAAAAACACCCCAAAAACACAGCAGGGACCCCGAAAACACAGCTGGGACCCCAAACAACACCCCGAAAACACACCTGGGACCCCGAAAACACAGCTGGGACCCCAGAAACACAGCTGGGACCCCAGAAACACAGCAGGGACCCCAAAAAACACCCCGGAAACACAGCAGGGACCCTGAAACCATAGCAGGGACCCCAGAAACACAGCTGAGACCCCGAAAACACAGCTGGGACCCCAAAAAACACCCCAAAAACACAGCAGGGACCCCGAAAACACAGCAGGGACCCCAGAAACACAGCTGGGACCCCAAAAAACACCCCGGAAACACAGCAGGGACCCCAAAAACACACCTGGGACCCCAGAAACACCCCAAAAACACACCTGGGACCCCAAACGACATTCCCCCAAAACTTCCCCAAGCCCCCCCGTAATTGTTTGTAGGGCCAGAGCAGGGCGCAGACCAGGGTGACCCTTTATAAACACCCCTGAACCCCCAAACCTGCCCCAAACCCTCCCCAAACCTGCCCAAATCCCCCAAACCTGCCCCAAACCCACCCCAAATCCCCCCCAAAACTGCCCGAACCTGCCCCAAACCCACCCCAAATCCCCCCAAACCTGCCCCAATCCCCCCCAAACCCACCCAAACCTGCCCCAAACGCACCCCAAACCTGCCCAAATCCCCCCAGAACTGCCCGAACCTGCCCCAAACGCACCCCAAACCTGCCCAAATCCCCCCCAAACCTGCCCCAAACCCTCCCCAAATCCCCCCAAGCCCCCTCACCTGTTTGTAGAGCCAGAGCAGGGCGCAGACCAGGCTGATGTCGGCCAGGCTCACCCTCTCCCCCACCAGGAAGGTTCTGGTCCTCAGGTGCCCGTCCAGGACCCCCAGCACCCGCCGGACCTCCTCCTTGGCCACCTCGGTCGCCTGGGGGCACAGATCGGGGAGGGGACCCCGAAATTGGGGAGAGGAACCCCGGAATTGGGGAGAGAAACCCGAAAGTGGGGAGAGGAACCCCGAAAGTGGGGAGAGGAACCCAAAATTGGGGAGAGGAACCTGAAATTGGGGAGAGGAACCCGAAATGGGGGAGAGGACCCCGAAATTGGGGAGAGGAACCCGAAATGGGGGAGAGGAACCCGAAATGGGGGAGAGGACCCCGAAATTGGGGAGAGGAACCCGAAATGGGGGAGAGGAACCTGAAATTGGAGAGAGGAACCCGAAATTGGGGAGAGGAACCCGAAATGGGGGAGAGGAACCTGAAATTGGAGAGAGGAACCCGAAATTGGGGAGAGGAACCCGAAATGGGGGAGAGGAACCCGAAATTGGAGAGAGGAACCCGAAATTGGGGAGAGGAACCCGAAATTGGGGAAAGGAACCCGAAATGGGGGAGAGGAACCCGAAATTGGGGAGAGGAACCTGAAACTGGGGAGAGGAACCCCGAAATTGGGGAGAGGAACCCGAAATTGGAGAGAGGAACCCGAAAGTGGAGAGAGGAACCCCGAAAGTGGGGAGAGGAACCCAAAATTGGGGAGAGGAACCCGAAATGGGGGAGAGGAACCCGAAATGGGGGAGAGGAACCCAAAATTGGGGAGAGGAACCCTGAAATTGGGGAGAGGAACCCGAAATTGGGGAGAGGAACCCCAAAGCTGCAAAAAAACCCCAAATTCCCCCCCAAATCCTCCCCAGACCCACAAAATGCCCGGTGTGGGGAACACCCAAATCCACCCCAAAAACCCCCTACAGAAACCCAAAAAAAACGAAAAAAACCGCTAAAAAAAATTAAAAAAAAAAAAAAATTAAGAAAAATTAAAACAACCCCTGAAAAAATTTTAAAAAAACCCCCAAAATTTCCCAACGCCCTAAACCCCACCCAAAGCCTGCAGACCTGTTTGTTGTAGTGCAGGATGCCCAGCGTGGGGAACACCCAAATCCACCCCAAAACCCCCAAAAAACTAAAAAAAAATTAAAAAAAAATAAAAATTAAAAATTAAAAAAAACCCAAACCCAAACTTCCCCAACACCCTAAACCCCCCCAAAGCCTTGCAGACCTGTTTGTTGTAGTGCAGGATGCCCAGCGTGGGGAACACCCAAATCCACCCCAAAACCCCCAAAAAACTAAAAAAAAATAAATAAAAAAAAAAAACAAAAAAACCCAAACCCTAACTTTCCCAATGCCCTAAACCCCCCCAAAATCCTGCAGACCTGTTTGTTGTAGTGCAGGATGCCCAGCGTCGGGAACACCCAGGTGCTGGCCGGGGGCACGACGTCGCTGTCAGCGAAGTTCACCCACTGCAGCACGGCGGCCGCCGCCTCGGGCGTGCTGCCCCGCAGCTCCTCCGTGCTCACTGCGCCCCGCGGACGGCTCGTTAGCCACCGGGGTCGCTAATTAGCCCCCTCGTTAATTAGGGAAGGGACGCGCGGAGGGGCAGGGGGTGCCCGAGGGAGGGATTGAAGTGAGGACGCAGCGGCCCCGCAGCTCCTCCCGCGCTCAGCGCAGGCGAGAAGAGGTTAATTAATTAGCCAGGAGGGTCGTTAATTAGCCAGGAGGGTCGTTAATTAGCCAGGAGGGTCGTTAATTAGGGGAGGGACTCGGGGAGTCGCTAGTAACGGAGCTCAGTGCGGTCAGGAAGGGGTTAAACCAGCAGGGTAATTAATTAGCCCAGAGAAATGAACCCAATTAAGGGCCCCACCGTAGTAGGCGATGGCGTTGCTCTCGAAGACGCAGAATCCGTCGTCCCCCTCGAACGCTGGAACCTGGCACGGGAAAGGGGGATGAAACCCCCAAAAAAACCAAAAAACGACCCAAAATGACCCAAAAAACCCCCAAAACGACCCAAAAACCCCCAAAAGAACCCAAAAGCACCCCAAAAACAACCCAAAACCAACCCAAAAAACCAAAAACCCCCAAACAACCCAAAACCCCACAAAAAACAACACAAAACTCCCAAAAAACCCTAAGAAGGCCAAAAAACCCCAAAAACAACCCCCAAACAACCCCAAAACAATCCAAAACCACCCCAAAAGAACCCCCAAACAACCCAAAACAACTCCCAAAAAACCCTAAAGCCCCCAAAACAACCCCAAAACAACCCCAAAAGTTTAAATTCCCACCCCAAAGCCCCAAACAACTTTCAATTCCCGCCCCCAAACCCCAAACTCCGCCACAAAAACACCAAACTCCCACCCCGAGAACCTCAAACTCCCACCCCCAAACCCCACAAAAACCCCACCCGAAATCCCCCCACAAACCCTCGCCTGAAACTTCCCCTTTCCGGGGCAGCAGAACCCCCAAACCCAACCCGAAATTCCTCCGGAAGCACGAATCCCGAACCCCGGGGGCTCTCAGGACTTCCCGGATTTTGGATTTTGGGGTCTGAGGCGACGGCGGGGTCCCGACTCCCCAAAACCCCGCGCTCGGGGGTCCCCGGGGCCCGGACCCACCTTTCCCAGCGGGAATTTCTGCAGGAACTGCGGGCTGCGGTTGGTGTGGCCGAAGTGGAAATGCGGCGGCGCCGAGGCCACGCGGAGCCGGGCGCCCGAGTACTGCGCGGCGATGAGCGCCTTGAAGGCTCGCCAGTTCTCGGGGTACGTGTACAGGGTCTGCGGGGAGAGCGGCCCCAAAGTGTCCCCGAGTGTCCCCAAGGTGTCCCAAAGTGTCCCAAAAATTCGGGACATGGGGTGGAACAGCGGATCCCGAAATATGGAATCACAGCTGGGTCCGGCAGTGACTGCGGCTCTAAAACCCGCCGGTTTTTGGGGTACCTGGGCAGGGTTTGGGGGACAGAACACCCAGAGGGTCCCCAAAGTGTCCCCAGGTATCTCCAAAAATTCGGGACATCGGGGCAGAACAGAGGGTCCCAGAATGGGGAATCACAGCTGGGTCCCGCAGGGATCTGGGCTTTAAACCCGCTCGGTTTTTGGGGTACCTGGGCAGTGTTTGGGGGGACAGAACACCCAGAGGGTCCCCAAAGTGTCCCTGAGTGTCCTCGAGTGTCCCTAAAGTGTCCCCAAATGTCCCCAAAAATTCGGGACATCGGGGCAGAACAGAGGGTCCTGAAATATGGAATCAAAGCTGGGACACGCAGCGATCTGGGCTTTAAACCCGCTCAGTTTTTGGGGTATCTGGGCAGGGTCTGGGGGACTGGACACCCAGAGGGTCCCTAAAGTGTCCCAAAGTGTCCTCGAGTGTCCCCAAAGTGTCCTCGAGTGTCCCCAAAAATTTGGGACATTGGGGCAGAACAGAGGGTTCCGAAATATGGAATCACAGCTGGGTCCCGCAGTGACTGCGGCTCTAAAACCCGCCCGGTTTTTGGGGTACCTGGCAGAGTTCTGGGGGACTGGACACCCAGAGGGTCCCCGAAGTGTCCCTGAGTGTCCTCGAGTGTCGTCCCTAAAGTGTCCCAAAGTGTCCCCAAAAATTCAGGACATCGGGGCGGAACAGAGGGTCCCGAAATATGGAATCACAGCTGGGTCCCGCAGTGACTGCGGCTCTAAAACCCGCCCGGTTTTTGGGGTACCTGGGCAGGGTTTTGGGGGACAGAACACGCAGAGGGTCCCTAAAGTGTCCCCAAATGTCCCCCAAAGTGTCTCCAAAAATTCGGGACATTGGGGCAAAACAGCGCGTCCCAGAATGGGGAATCACAGCTGGGTCCCGCAGCGATCTGAGCTTTAAACCCGCCCGGTTTTTGGGGTACCTGGGCAGGGTTTTGGGGGGACAGAACACCCAGAGAGTCCCTAAAGTGTCCCTGAGTGTCCTCGAGTGTCCCCAAAGTATCCCAAAGTGTCCCCAAAAATTCGGGACATCGGGGCGGAACAGAGGGTCCCGAAATATGGAATCACAGCTGGGTCCCGCAGTGACTGCGGCTCTAAAACCCGCCCGGTTTTTGGGGTACCTGGGCAGTGTTCTGGGGGACAGCCACACCAGATGTCCCCAGGGGGATCCCCAAATGTCCCCCAAAGTGTCCCCAAGGGTTTGGGACGTGGCGGTGGCACAGGGGGTCCCGAAAGGAGCGGCCCCAAAAGCTCCCGGAGCTGAGCGCCCGAGCAATGGGGCCCTGAAAGCCGCCCGGCTCTCGGGGTTCCGGGGAAATCGGGGTCCCCAGATGTCCCCAAAGTGTCCCCCAGATGTCCCCAAAGTGTCCCCAGGGGCGTGGGGGACACGGGAATCACAAAGGATGCCAATGCCGGGGACCCGAAGTTAGGTCCTGCGGCGCTGAGGGCACCGAAACCCGCCCGCTTTTTGGGGTACCCGGACAAGGTTTGGTGGCATTCGTGGTCCCGGGGTCCCCGAAATGTCCCCGGGGCTGCGACACCACAACCCCGGGGCCCAGCTCCCCCTCCCCCGGCTCCCCTCAGGGCCCCCCGCGCCCTTCCCGCCGCCATCCGCGCCCCCCGCAGCAGCCCCGCGGCTCCCAGCGCGGCCGGGCCGCATCCCCGGTGCCCCGCGGTCGCCCCGGTGGCGGCGGGCAGGCGGCGGTGCGGCGGGAGGAGGAGGATGGCGGCGGATGGCGGCGGCGGCCGCACTCACCCCCGGACACCGCCATCTTGGAGAGCGCGGAGAGAAGGCCGGGCCGCGGCCGCAAAGCGCGGAGGGGGGGGAACGGGGACAGCGCGACAGTGTCGCGAGGGGACGTGAAGCGCCGAAGGGGCGCGGTTGCCGTGGAAACGGGGGGTGCATTTAAAGGGGCGATGCTACCTTAAAGCGGCGATACCGTGGTGGGGCCCGCTCGTGGGAAAGACCCCTCCCCAGAATTCCAGGACCCCCCCCCAAAAAGAGAGAAAGGCACAAAATGGGTGAAAAAAACCTTTTATTGGAAATGTGGTGAGGAAAGGCAGCGCCTCCCCCAGCTCCAGGGGTGGCCCCGCCCCCAGAACCCCCCAAAATTGAGGGGGGACGACGACACCCACAAAATCTGGGGAGGGGGCACCACAAAATTTGAGGGGGGCACAATTGGGGAGGGGTCCCGGCTGCTCCTGGTGCTCAGCTGACGAGGCCTGGGGGGGAGAAGAAGGGATGAGGGACCCCCAGTTTCCCCCTCACCCCAAATTCCCCAGGGGGGGTCTCCGGGGGTCCCCCAACCCCCAAAAACCACCCGGGACCCCCAAAAGCCCCCCCAAAACTCACCCAGGTAATCGTCCATCAAGGAGCCGATGGCAAACTGGGGGGGAGGGAAGGGGGGGGTCAGAGGAGGGAGGGCTCGCCTGGACCCCGCCCCCCCCAAAAATCACCCTGGATTTTGTGGATTCCTCTCCAGATTTTAGGATTTCCCCCCCAAAACGGACACAGAACCCCCTGAGTTTTGGGAATTCCTCTCCAAATTTTGCCATTTCCCTCTGAAATTTACAACTTCCCCCAAAAACCAACAAAAACCCTTCCCCAGAATCGCGAGTTCCCCCCCCCCCTCAAATTTCGGGAATCCCCCCCCCCCAAATTTTGGGACCTCCCCCCAGAATTTCACGATTTTCCTCCTAATTTTAGAATTTCCCCCCCCCCCAGAATTTGGGAACACCCCCCATAAAAACCTCCGGAATTCCCCCCAGATCTCGGGATCCCCCCACTGACGATGTCGTTCTTGTCCACGCGCGTCCCCACGATCTTCAGCCGGATCTCGTCGTCCTGCTGGATCACGATGTCCTGGGGAGGGAGGGGACGCTGTGGGGGGGCCCTGGGGAACCCCCGGGGGACATCGGGGACCTTGGGGACATCGGGGACCCCCCCAGGGCCCCCCGGACTCACCTCGTCCACGGTTTTGTAGCAGGGGGGGTTCGAGTTGGGGTCGAATTCCATCTCCGAGGGGATGGACTGGGGGGACAGGGGCGGTCAGGGGGGTCCCCAGGGGGGATTCTGGGGTCCCCAAGGGGATCAGGGGGGAGATTTGGGGTCCCCAGGGGGGATTCTGGGGTCCCCAAGGGGGATTTTGGGGTCCCCACCCCCCCGGTGACACTTTTGGGGTCCCCCCCTCACGTGGCGCGAGATGAAGCAGGACATGGGCCCGATCTCCGTGAACAGCCCGACCTGGGGAAACGGGGCAGAAAGGGAGAGAAATGGGGCAGAAAGGGAGAGAAATGGGGCAGAAAGGGAGAGAAATGGGGAAAAGGGAGAGAAATGGGCAAAAAAGGGAGAGAAATGGGGAAAAGGGGAGAGAAATGGGGAAAAGAGGGCGAAAAGAGACAAAAAAGAGATTTAAAAAAGGATGAAAAGAGGGGGTCAGGGCCCTGCAGAGCCTCAGGACTCCCAGAATCGTCACCTCGGTCACCCAGGTGATGTCAGCACCCCACGGGACCTCCAGCACTGTCACCGTGTCCACCTGGGTGACCCCTGGACCCCCTGAGGACCCCCAGAATTGTCACCTGGGTGACCCCAGGACCCCCCAGGCCCCCCCCA
>JBBAXF010000109.1:0-62790 GCA_037837765.1 Delichon dasypus | reverse complement strand
AAAAAACCTTTTATTGGAAATGTGGTGAGGAAAGGCAGCGCCTCCCCCAGCTCCAGGGGTGGCCCCGCCCCCAGAACCCCCCAAAATTGAGGGGGGACGACGACACCCACAAAATCTGGGGAGGGGGCACCACAAAATTTGAGGGGGGCACAATTGGGGAGGGGTCCCGGCTGCTCCTGGTGCTCAGCTGACGAGGCCTGGGGGGGAGAAGAAGGGATGAGGGACCCCCAGTTTCCCCCTCACCCCAAATTCCCCAGGGGGGGTCTCCGGGGGTCCCCCAACCCCCAAAAACCACCCGGGACCCCCAAAAGCCCCCCAAAACTCACCCAGGTAATCGTCCATCAAGGAGCCGATGGCAAACTGGGGGGGAGGGAAGGGGGGGGTCAGAGGAGGGAGGGCTCGCCTGGACCCCGCCCCCCCAAAAATCACCCTGGATTTTGTGGATTCCTCTCCAGATTTTAGGATTTCCCCCCAAAACGGACACAGAACCCCTGAGTTTTGGGAATTCCTCTCCAAATTTTGCCATTTCCCTCTGAAATTTACAACTTCCCCCCAAAAACCAACAAAAACCCTTCCCCAGAATCGCGAGTTCCCCCCCCCCTCAAATTTCGGGAATCCCCCCCCCCCCAAATTTTGGGACCTCCCCCCAGAATTTCACGATTTTCCTCCTAATTTTAGAATTTCCCCCCCCCCCAGAATTTGGGAACCCCCCCATAAAACCTCCGGAATTCCCCCCAGATCTCGGGATCCCCCCACTGACGATGTCGTTCTTGTCCACGCGCGTCCCCACGATCTTCAGCCGGATCTCGTCGTCCTGCTGGATCACGATGTCCTGGGGAGGGAGGGGACGCTGTGGGGGGGCCCTGGGGAACCCCCGGGGGACATCGGGGACCTTGGGGACATCGGGGACCCCCCCAGGGCCCCCCGGACTCACCTCGTCCACGGTTTTGTAGCAGGGGGGGTTCGAGTTGGGGTCGAATTCCATCTCCGAGGGGATGGACTGGGGGACAGGGGCGGTCAGGGGGGTCCCCAGGGGGGATTCTGGGGTCCCCAAGGGGATCAGGGGGGAGATTTGGGGTCCCCAGGGGGGATTCTGGGGTCCCCAAGGGGGATTTTGGGGTCCCCACCCCCCCGGTGACACTTTTGGGGTCCCCCCCTCACGTGGCGCGAGATGAAGCAGGACATGGGCCCGATCTCCGTGAACAGCCCGACCTGGGGAAACGGGGCAGAAAGGGAGAGAAATGGGGCAGAAAGGGAGAGAAATGGGGCAGAAAGGGAGAGAAATGGGGAAAAGGGAGAGAAATGGGCAAAAAAGGGAGAGAAATGGGGAAAAGGGGAGAGAAATGGGGAAAAGAGGGCGAAAAGAGACAAAAAAGAGATTTAAAAAAGGATGAAAAGAGGGGGTCAGGGCCCTGCAGAGCCTCAGGACTCCCAGAATCGTCACCTCGGTCACCCAGGTGATGTCAGCACCCCACGGGACCTCCAGCACTGTCACCGTGTCCACCTGGGTGACCCCTGGACCCCCTGAGGACCCCCAGAATTGTCACCTGGGTGACCCCAGGACCCCCCAGGCCCCCCCCAGCCCTCACCTTGTTGACCTGGGTGACCACGGCGTCCACCACCTCGCCCTTGAAGGGCCGGAAGACGATGGCCTTGTAGCGCACGGGGTAGAGCACGAAGCCGCGGCCCGGCTGGATCACCCCGGCGCCGATGTTATCGATGGTGGTGACGGCGATGACGAACCCGTACCTGGGGGCGGGGGGCACTGGGGGCACTGGGAGGGGGCTCGGGGGGTCCCGGGGTGGGTTTGGGGGGGGTTTAGGGGAGGTTTGGGGGCACCTGGGGTGGGTTTGGGACACCTGGGAAGGGCTTAGGGGGTTCTGGGATGGGTGTGGGGGGTCCTGGAAGGGTCTCAGGGGCATTTTGAGGGTCCTGGGGAGGGTGTTCAGAGAGTTTGGGATGGGTTTGAGGGGTCCTGGGGGGAGCTCAGGAGGGTTTGGGGCATCCTGGGTGAATTTTGGGGGGTTCAGGTGCGGTTTGAGGGGTCCTGGGGGTGTCCCAGGACGGGATGTCCGGGGCCGGGGCTGGTTTGGGGTTCCCAGGGATGGTTTTGGGGCTCCTGGGGCTGGGTTTTGGGGTGGTTTGGGGTTCCCGGGGATGGTTTGGGGTTCCCGGGGATGGTTTTGGGGCTCCTGGGGCTGGGTTTTGGAGTGGTTTGGGGCTCCTGGGGCTGGGTTTTGGGGTGGTTTGGGGTTCCCGGGATGGTTTTGGGGTGGTTTGGGGTTCCCGGGGATGGTTTTTGGGGTGTTTTTGGGCCGTTCCGATGCCCCCCGGTCCCCGCGCTCACTTCCCGGTGCAGGTCCCCTCCACCTCGGTGAAGAGTTTCTGTTTGACGGTGTTGAGCAGGTTGGGCCCGAAGTAGCGCGGGTGCAGGAGGATCTCGTGCTCCAGGGAGATCTGGGGAAGGCCGGGAGTCACCGGGAGTCACCGGGAATCGCCGGGAGGCGCCGGGAGGGACCGGGAGGGACCGGGAGGCGCCGGGAGGGACCGGGAGGGACCCCAAAGGCGGCGACACCGCCGGGACCCCCTGAGGGGACACCAGGACCCCCCCGGTGTGACACGTGACCCCCGGTGTGACACGTGACCCCCCGGTGTGACACGTGACCCTCCCGGTGCCGCTCACGTGGTAAAACATCCTCGGGCCGCCGCCGCCGCCGCCGGAAGTGACGTACCCGGCCCAGGAGCGCGGCGCTGATTGGCCGCGGGTCGCGCGCGCGGCCCCGCCCACAAGAGCTCGCGCCGCTCCGGGCGGGGCGGGGCCACGGCTCGGCTGAGGGCGGTGATTGGTCAGTGGGGAGCGATGGGCGGGGACAGGAGGGTGATTGACAGCGCTGGGACCCGGAGTGAGCTGGGACCCCCCCCCCCCAAGCACCCCGGGACCCCCCGAAAACACCCCGGGACCCTCCTGAACCCCCTCAAACACCCCGGGACCCCCCCAAAACACCCCGGGACCCTCCTGAGCCCCCCAGTCACCCCCGGGACCCCCCCCCAAGTACCCACAGGTTTCCCCCAGACCCCTCCAAGGACACCCCAAACCCCCACGCCCTCCCTTAAAACCCCCTAAACTCCCTTCCAACCCATCCTGCCCCCCCCCCGCCAAGACGCACCCCCGAGACCCCCCAAACACCCTCCAGAGCCTCCTGCAGACCCCTAAACCCCCTCAAACACCCCCCACCCCAATCCCCCCCCGGGCCCTCCCCGAATCCCCCCACCCCCAGCGCCGGCCCCACACTCCACGCCCTTCTCCTCCTTTTCCTCTCGCTTTTATTACAAATCCGAACTTCCCCCGATCCCCGAGCGGCCCCCGCGGCCGAGGGGAGCCCCCCTAACCCCGGGCTCAGGGGTAGAAGCGGCCGGCCAGCAGGCCGAGGCGGTGAATGTTCCTGTGCAGGACGCTGTGCAGCACGGCCAGGTGCTTGCCCAGGTCGCCGTCCCGCCCGAAATCCCTGCGGAACACGCCCAGCTCGGGCTGGAAGGTGAACTTCTGCGGCAGGGGGCTGTTCTCGCGCAGGTAGCCCCAGACGCTGAGCAGCAGCAGGTGCACCTCGAAGGGCGCCAGCTCCGGGAACAGCTCGTGCATGTTGCCCAGCACGGGCGGCAGCAGCGAGCCCTCGGCCAGCAGCGCCACCAGAGCGCAGGAGGCGCGCAGGTGCCAGGGCGAGGCCAGCGTGCTGCCGGCGCGGCACGCGTCCCAGTGCGCCACCAGCCCGGCCAGCAGCCCCCGCAGCAGCACGGAGCAGTAGCAGAGCGCGGGCCGGCCGCCGGCCACCAGCCGCAGCAGCGGGAACAGCAGCGGGTGGCGGCGGAAGCGGCGCAGGATGCGCAGGTCGCGCTCCACCGTGGCACGGGCCAGCTCCTCGGGCGGCCAGGCCAGCTCGGCGCCGGCCGCCTCCGGGCACACGGCCTCCACCAGCGCCGCCGCCACCGCCTTGGCCGCCTCGGCGCCCACGGCGGGCCCGGAGCCGCGGCAGCAGCGCAGCACCAGGCTCAGGAAGGTCAGCGTGTTGCGGCTCAGCTCCTCGGGGCCGCGCCGCCCGCCGCCCGCCGCCGGCTTGGGCCCGCGGCCGATGACGCCGGCGTGGAACACGGACCAGACGCCGCCCGAGGCGTTGGGGCCGGCCGTGAAGCGGCGGTTGGTGTCCAGCAGCGAGGCGGCGGGCGCGGCGGGCGCGGCCTCGGGCCCCGGCGGCTCGGGCGCGCCCCCGAAGAGCTCGGCGTTGCGGCCGCCCAGGGCGCCCTCCACCAGCTGCGCCAGCACGGCCTTGGCGGCGGCGGGGCCCAGGGCGCTCAGCCGGGCCAGCAGCCGCGCCCCGGGGGCCAGCGCGGCCGCGTCGCCCAGGCGCAGCCCCGCGAAGAAGCGGCGCACGGCGGCGCGCACGGCCGGCAGCAGGTGCGCGGGGGGCAGCGCCCGGGGCAGCGGGCAGGCGGCCAGCAGCCGGCACGCCGCCTCCGCCACCTCGCGCCGCGGGTGCAGCAGCAGCCGCGCCAGGTCCGGGAGGTGCCGCGCCAGCGCCGCGCCCAGCGCCGCCTCGCCCTCGCCGCCGCCGCCGCCGTCCTCGCGGGGCTGCAGCAGCAGCGCCAGGTTGCGCAGGAGCTGCGCCAGCTGCGCCTCGGGCAGGCGGCCGGCGTGGATCTGCGCCACGGCGGCGGCCACGGCGGCGGGCAGCGGGTCGGGCAGGACGGCGCGCAGCCCCGCGCGCAGCTGCGGCGCCAGCGCCAGCTCCTCGGGCGTGCGCGCCAGCGCCAGCAGGAAGAAGAGCGCCTCGGCCGCGCCGTGCGGCGCCGAGTGCACGGCCAGCAGCGCCAGCAGCTGGTGCTGCCACAGGCAGCGCCGCCGCTCCAGCCGCAGCGCGTCCAGGCACAGCTCGCGCACGTGCGGCCGCAGCGCCTCCAGGAAGGGCACCGGGCGCGCCGGGCCCTCGGCCGGGCCGCGGCCGTGCACCAGCTTCTGCAGGTGCAGCAGCAGCAGCTGCAGCAGGCGCTCGCAGGCCTCGCGCACGCCCTCGTGCAGCGCCGGCCCCGGCGCGGCGATGACGGAGGCGGGCGCGGCCGTGGCCAGCAGGAAGCGCAGCGTCCGCAGCGCCCCGGCCGAGGTGTGGCACAGCAGGTGCACCACCACGCCCACCACGCCCTCCAGCTCGTCGCGGGGCAGCGCCGAGAAGTGCTGGTGCAGCTGGTTCAGCACGGGCGGCTTCAGCGAGTCCACCAGCTCCGGGGACACGGCGGCCAGCAGCGCGGGCGACATCAGCGCCAGCTGCAGCAGGAAGGGCACCGTGGCCTTGTGGTGCTCGCGGGGCGAGCCCAGGCTCTCGTGGAACATGCGCAGCAGCTCCTGCTTGATGCTGCCGGCGTGGCGCGACGCCAGGTGGCCAAGGATGCCCACCACCGAGGCGATCTTGGGCGCGCGCTTGTCCCCGGGCCCGCCCGGCCCCGCCGCCGCCGCCTCGGCGCCGCCGCCGTGGGCGCAGAAGTCCTTGAGGCCGCAGGAGAGCACCCGGCTGATGATGGTGCCCGGGAAGGACGAGCCCACGTGCGCCACCACCCAGTCGAAGTGCGGCGAGTGCTGCACCGACGTGTCCAGCAGCGCGTCCACGCAGGCGTCCGGGCAGCTGCCGGCCATGGCGGCCAGGCACTGGCTGTAGATGTCCAGCAGCGCCCGCGTGGCCGGGCACGACATCCAGAGCTGCAGCAGCTCGTTGAGGCTGGCGGCCGGCGGCACCCCGGGCCTGCCCGCGTACTTGCTGCTCAGCTGCCCCATCAGCTCGCTGGCCCAGGCGGCCACGCCCGGCGCCCACGCCCGCGGGTTGGCGGGCCACCAGCTCGGCCAGCGCCGCCCGCGCCTCCTGCAGCGCCTCGGCGCCCGGGCACGCCTTGGGCGGGGGCGAGGCCGCGCCCGCCTCGCGCTGCAGCAGGTGCGAGCACACCTGCTCGTCGAAGAGGCCGCGCAGGTGCTGCAGGGCGGCGTGGCGCGCCGGGGGCAGGCAGCGCAGCAGGCGCAGCGCGCAGCGGGCGTGCGCCGCCGGCGACAGCGGCGTCCCCTGCACCGGGTCCAGCCCGCTCAGGAACGCCTTCACCTCCTGGGACAGCTCCTGGGCGCTGCGGGAGCGGGGAGAGAGAGGGTTACGGGGGGGTGAAGGGGTTAAAAGAGGTTTTAGAGGGGCGTGAAGGGGTTTAAAGGGGTTCAAATCGGGTTTAAAATGGTTCAAATGGGGTTTAAAAGGTGTTTAAAGGGGTTTTATTGGGGTTTAAAGGGGTTTAAAGGGGCTTTATTGGGGTTTAAAGGGGTTCAAGTGGGGCTTAAAGGGGTTCAAATGGGGTTTAAAATGGGTTTAAAATGGTTCAAATGGGGTTTAAAGGGGTTTTATTGGGGTTTAAAGGGGTTCTAATGGGGTTTAAAACGAGTCTAAAAGGGGCTAAAGGGGTTTAAATGGGGTTTAAAGGGGTTCAAAATGGGTTTAAAGGGGTTCAAGTGGAGTTTAAAATGGGTTTAAGATAGGTTTAAAAGGGGTTTTATAGGGGTTAAAAGGGGTTTAAAAGGAGGTCAAGAGGGGTTTAAAATGGGTTAATAACGGCGTTTTAAAGGGTCAAAAGGGAGCTTAAAATGGTTAAAAGGCGCTAAAGGGAGCTTTAAAGGGTTAAAAAGGGGGTTGAAATGGTTTAAATAGAATCAAAATAGTTAAAAGGTGCTTTTAAAATATTAAAAGAGGGTTTTAAAAGGGGTTGAAAAGGGTTAAAAAGGCGAAATGTGGGGATGGTGGCCCCTTTTGGGTGATGGGGCGGGGGAAATGGCGTTAAAAAGGTTTTAAAGGATTAAAAAGGGTTAAAAGGGGTGGGGGGGACACCCAGAACTTCCACACACCCCCCCCCACCCAGGCTGAGGGGCCGGGCCGGGTCCTGCGGGGTCCCAGGGGCGCTGAGGGGCAGGGGCGGCACCCGGGGGTCCCACACCGGGATTGGGGGGGGGGTGTCTCGAACCGGGAACAACACCGGGACGGGGGCGGCCTCGGGGTCGGGCCCCGCTCCGGGCGTGGCCTCTCCCCGCGCCCCGGGGATCCCCTCTCCCACCCCGGGGCTGTCCCTGCTCCCGGAGCGTCCCGCGGTACCTGAGGGGCGGCCGGGGGGGGCTGGCGGCGCCGGGGGGGTCGCACAGGGCCGACATGGCGGCGGCGGCGGCGGCGGCGGCGGCCGGGCCCGGCGGCTGCGCATGCGCGGGGAGCGCCCGGCCCCCGAACCCCCCCCGCCCCTTCGGCCGCGCGCGATGGTTCCGCCCCTCCCTCCCCACCCCGGCGGTGTCACCGCGAAAGGCGTCCCCCGGGCGGGGGGGGCGGTGTCCCCGCCCCAGGACAGAGACGGGGACAGAGGAGAGTGAGAGGAGATCGAGTTTATTGCTGGGGACACCGGTGAGAGGACACCGGTGACATTTTGGGGATACCGGGGTGGGTGAGGGGGCAGCAGGAAGAACTGGCGGCACTGGCGGCACTGGGGTCACTCCGGTGCCGCCTCCACCATCTCCACGTCGCCGCCGCTGTCCCCGGTCCCCGCCTCGTTCTGCGGCCTCTTCGCCTCGGTCACGGCCGCCTGCAGCGCTGGGGACACCGGGAGGGGCGGGGTCAGAGCTCCGGTGCCACCGCCGGTGTCCCCTCTGTCCCCTCCCCCGCTCACCCCTCTTGGCCGCCCCCCGCAGCCGCTTCAGCTCCTTCCGCCGCCGCTTCCCCCAGAGCGGGGCCGGGACCGCCGGGACCGACACCGACCTGCAGCGGAGAGCCCCGGGAGCCCCTCAGTCACCGGAGACACCGAGGGGACGCCGGGGGGACACCGGAAAGGGGGGGGGGGGGGGCCGCTCACCGCCGCTTCTGCCGCCGCCCCCGCGCCAGTTCCCGCCGCCGCTTGAAGAGCTTCTTGCGGAGCTCCTGCGGGGCAGAAGGAGCTCAAGGGGGGGGTCCCGGGGTTACCGGAGCCCCCAGCCCAAGCCCGCAGCCCCCTCCCGGTACCGGTTACCGGGGCTCCCACCGCCCCCCTCCCCGAGCTCCCCCTGGCCCCCGGGCACCGTTCGCGGCCGGTTGATTTTGCCCCCGATCCCCATCGCGCACCCACGCGTGGGCACCGCTTCCGGTTGAGCCCAACTTCCGGTCACTCAGCGCCGCCCACTCGCCCCCCCGCGAAGGTGATTGGCCCCTGCGCGCGCGCGGCGGGTCCTGATTGGCTGCGCTCGCGGCAGCCCCCGCGCACGTTAAAATTTTGTTTGCGCCTGGGCCTGCTTCTCCTTCAGCGAGTTCTCATTGGTTGGGTCGCGCCCGCCGGCGCCTCTGATTGGACAAATTCCCCGAGATCCCCTCCCACCGCCCGCCGTTCGCTATATAAACCGCGGGCGTGAGGCGGCCCCTCCTCTCTGCGCTGGGTGAGCGGCGGGGCCGCGTCGGTGCTTTGGGCGGCTCTGGGGATAAAACCGGGCGGGAGGCGCCGGGAGGATCCTCCCGTTCTTGGCGGGCCCCGGCGGCGCCGTGCCGGGGCCTGTGATGTCCGGAGGGAAAGCAGCGACCGGCGCGAAGTCTTCGGTGCCGGCGGTCGCGTCCGCCGGTCCCATCCTCACACGCCGGGACAAGGACAAAGCCCTGGCGCGGCCCGGGAGCTCCGGAGCGCTCCGGGCCGCGCCTTCACCGCCCTTTTCTCCTCTGCAGGCACCGCTGAGGGACGGGGAACGCCGAGGGACCGCGCCATCGCCACGAGGGCGATTTTGTACTTTAAATTGCTAATAAATGGCTCTGAACCACTTTGATCTCGTGTCTTCTTTCGGTACCGGCTCGTCCCGGGGTGAGGGCGGGATCTCCCGTCCCTTTCCCGAGGCTGGAGCCCTTCCGTGATCCCGTTCCCGACGATCGGAGGATCCGACCGTGAATTACGGGTCCGCCGGTCCCGAGCCGCCGTCTCTATGATCTCCGTGTTGGGGGGGAAGGATTTCCGGTCCTCCCAGCCGCCATCTCTATGATTCAGGCAGGACGGGGGGGATTCTCGGTCCGCCACCGGTTATCTCTATGGTTTCCGCGTGGCCGAGGGGGCTTTTCCGGTCCTCCCAGCCGCTATCTCTTAAGATTCAGGCAGGACGGGGGCGGTTTCTGGTCCTCCGGCCGCTCCCTCTGTTCCCGCCGTGAGCCCGAGCGGCCCCGGAAGTGGCGGAGGCGGATCCGGTGATGGCGGTGGATCGGCGGTGGCCGCTGGCGCTCCTGCGCGGCGCGGTCCCGGTGGCGCTGGGGCTGCTGCTGTGGGTGGCGATAGCGGGCGGAGAGCAGGAGCGGCAGCAGACGCTGAAGGTTCGGGGACGAGGGGGCGGCGGGGACGCCTCGGGGCCCGGACCCGGCCGTGACCGCTCCGTTTTTCCCGGTTCGGCAGGGGCGGCCCGGGGCGGACGCCGGGGGTTTCTCGCACCGACGGCGCCACAATGAGCTTCTCATGGCGGCGCTGCGCGAGGCGGCCGAGACCGACGAGAACGTGGCGCAGCGGCAAGTGCCGTGGCGGAAGTGACGTCAGCACCGCGAGACCACCGGGGGACCCCGACCCACCGATTCCCGGTGGCGCGGGGAACTCATGCGCGCGGGTGCGCCCGGAGTTTTATAAACCGCGGACACTTCCGCCGCCTCTTCCGGTTCCGCCGTTTCCGGTTCCGCCATGGCGGCGCAGGGCGCTGAGGCCGCGCCGGGAGCGGCGCCGGGGCCCGGTTCGGCGGAGCCGGGGCCCGGTTCGGCCTCGCCGCGGCCGCTCTTCGGCGGCTGCTGGAGCTGCCGCTTGCTCAGCGGCGCGGGGCTGATGATGGCCGCGGTCTGGGTGTACCAGGGCCCGCGGAGCGCCATGAAAAAGGGGATCCCCCCCTCCATGGGCGCCATCGCCCAGATGTGCTTCGCCGCCGGTGAGGGGCGGGCGGGGAACGGGGAGGGAGAACGGGGCGGGGTCACGGAACCGGGGCGGGGGAGATTCTCGGTTTTGGTGATAAAAACTTCGGGGTTTCCACGGCACCGAGGTGGGGACAGGGTGAGGGCGATCCTGGGACGGCCCCGACACCACCCCGAAAATTCCTGGGAGCCTTTTCGGATATCGGCGGGGTTCGGGAGGGCCCGGGGTGGGTCCGGGAGGCCGCAGCTGAGCCCCGCTGTTCCCGCAGGTCTGGGAGCCTGGGCCATCGTCATCCTCGCCGACCCCGTGGGAAGGCGGCAGCGCAGGGAGCCCTGAGGGGGAGCCCCAATAAAGGCGCTGGGAGACCCCAGAAACCCGGATTTGGGGAGGGGGACGCGGGACGGGACAAAAGTCGAGTTCGTTTGTTGGTGGGTTTTTTGGGGGAGTTTATTTGGGGTTTTGGGGGGGTGGGTCCTGGTGTCCTCAGCTCCCCTCTTTTTTGGCCACGATGACGACAGCAGACGGAACCAGGCCTGAAAGGGAAAGGGGAGAGGTTTGGACCCAGAACAAGTCCCCCAGAAGTCCTAAACTTCCCCCAGATTTCCCCCCTGGAAGTCCAAAATCCCCTCAGAACTTCCCAGGACCCCCCAAGTTCTCCGAGAATCCCTCAGATCTTAACAACCCCCCCCAAAATCCCTCCTGGACCCAAAGAAATCCCTCAGGGACCCCCCCAAACCCACTCCAAAATCCACCAGGGGATGCTCAAGCCTCTCCTGAACCCCCCGGACATCCCTGGGACCCCCAAATCCTTCCAGGGAACACGCACACACCCTCAGAGAGCCCCCCCCAAACCCACCCAGAGACCCCTCAGCCATTCCCGGGACCCCCAAATGCCCCTGAGGACCCCTCGCAGGGACCCCCAGCGCCCTGACCCAGCTCCTGCAGGGGTTTCTCCATGTCCTCCTCGGTGAAGAGGCGCCGGGGAAAGGCCGTGCGGAGGCTGAAGGGCTCGGGGGGGCTCCCGGTGCCGCTCCCGGCGCCGCTCCCGGCGCCCCGGTGCAGCTCCACGAAGAGCCGCACGGCCGCCAGCGGCTCCCGCGCCTGGAAGCTCTGGGTGAGCGCCCGCCCGTCCGGCAGCCGCACCTGCACGGGCCCCGGGGGGGTCAGGGGGCTCCCGGGGACCCCAAAAAACCCCCGGGGATCCCCGAGACCCCCCCCGGGCCCCACCTGGATCCGGCACTGCTCGTACTCCCGCGGCGCCGGCGGCTCCCGCGGCGGCACCGGCGACGGCTCCGGGGGCACCGGGGCGAACTGGGGGCCAAAGGGAGGAGCTGGGGGGGTCCCGGCGGGGCTGGACCCCAAACCGGATCCCAGCACCGCCCCTCGATCTCCCGGGATCCCCGGATCCCTCGGGATTTTCCCCCGGGTCGCCGGGGATCCCGCTCACCCTCTGTGCTCGCTCCGCCTTGTCCCGCTCGATCTTCTCCCGCACTCTCTGCCTGTGGGAACACAGCGGGGGGGTCCCGACGTTTTCAGGGCTTCCCCGAAACTTCGGGGATCCCGAAAATTTGGGAGGGGGCTGCGGGGATTTGAAGGAATGGGGTGAGGATTTGGGGAAACCCCACAAGTTTTAGGGCCGCGCTCCCAGGTTTGGGGAGGATCCCTAAAGGTGGAAGGGTGGGGGTTTGGGGTTCCCTGGAATTTGGGGGGGGGTCCTGAGGGGTTTGGGTCTCCCCAGAGTCTCCTCGTTCCCACAATCGTGGCGGCCCCTGGAGGACTCGGCGGGGTCAGGTCCTCCAGATATTTTGGGGGTGTGGGGGAATTCCCGAGGGAAAATCCCGGGATTTCTCCAAAGTTTTGGGTTTTTTTTTCCCCGCTGACCGCGCCGCGCGCTCCTCGGCCCGGTCCCGGCGCCGCTCCTCGGCCGCTCGGCGCCGCTCCTCGTCCCGGTGCCGCTCCCGGAGCTTGGACAGCTCCTGCCCCCGGCGCCGCCGCTCCCGCTCCTGCCCCGCCTCCGTCAGCAGCCTGGGGATCCCCGAGTTGGGGAAAACACCCCAAAAAAACCCTCTGGACCCCCAAACCACCGAGCCAAACCATGGACCCCAAATCCCAGGGGTCACCGAGCTCCTGCCCCAACTCCATCAGCAGCCTGGGGATCCCCGGGTTGGGGGAAAACGCCCCCAAAAAAACCTCAGAACACCCAAATGTTGGGCAAATCCCCCGAACCTCCCCCGCCCCAAACCCCAAATTTCCACCCTCAGTCCCCCAAATCCCCGCTTTGGAACCCCCCAAACCCCCTCACCTGCCTGAAAATTCCCACTGAAGCCCCAAATTCCCCCCCAAGCTCCCCCTCGGTTCCCCGAAATCCCCTCGGGAACCCCAAATTCCCTCCCGAGCCCCCACATTTCCCCACAAAGTCACCTCTGGGTCTCGTCCTCCTCCGGCGGCTGCCGGGGCCCCCCCAGCGCCGCCCCCAGCCCCGGGGGGAGTTCAGCGTCCGAGTCCGAGTCGGGGTCGTCCTCGTGAGCCACGAGCCTGGGGGGACCCCGAAATCAGGGACGGGACTGGGGGGCCCCGGGGGGAGTTCGGGGTTCCCCAGAAATCGGAGAGGGGGGAAAAAACGGGAGAGGAAATTTGGGGGGGGTCCCAAGGGGAATGGGAGGGATCCAGGGAGGAATTCGGGGGTTTTGGGGGGGGGGGTCCTGGAGCAGTTTGGGGCCTCGGGGGATTTTGGGGGGGGGGTTTGGGGGGGTCCCGCCGAGTTTTTGGGGGTCCCAAGGGGGGTTTGGAGGTCCCCGGAGGGTTGGGGGGGGTTTGGAGGGGGTCCCGCCGAGTTTTTGGGGGGTCCCAGGGGGGGTTTGGAGGTCCCCGGAGGGTTTGGGGGGGGGGTCCCGCCGGGTTTTTGGGGGTCTCCACCCTCACCAGTCCATGGCCGGTTCCACCCCGCGGTTCCCGGTCAGCGCCAGTGCCTTCGCCCTGCGGGATCGGGGGGGTCACGGCGGGGCTCCGAGGGCGTTCCCGGGAGCCCCCAGGATCCCATTCTGGGATCTCTCCGGTACCGGGCAGCGCCGGCCGTGCCCCTTTCCCTCCCCCGGTCCCTCACGGCGGCACCCGCCATCTCCTCCCTGAAGCGCTCCCGGTACCGGGGCCACCGGAGCCCCCCCCGGGCCAGCCCGGAACCCTCCCCCGGTGTCCCCCGGGTGTCCCCGCCGTGTCGCCGCCCTCACGCGCGCCGGGCACCGAATCCCATCTCCAGCAGCGCCTCCAAGGCCCGGCCGGGCTCGGTTCCGCCGCCCGCCGCCATCATGGCGGCGCCCGGCGTCGCGTCACGTGGGACGGGTCACGTGGCGACGGCGGCCGGGAGGGGACAGCGCGCGACGCGAACGCGTCCGAACCCAAAACCCGACCGCAAAATTACACAAAAAACCCCGAAATTCGTAAATCGGGACCAGGATTTCATTTGGTTTGATGCGGGGAGAGATCTGGGGGGAACTGGGGGTACTGAGGCGGATTTGGGGGGTTCTTGAGAGGGACTGGGGGGGATTTTTTGGGGAAATTTGTGGAATTTTGGGGATCCTGGAGGGATCTGGGGGTCCCGGGGCGGATTTGGGGGTCCCGGGGTGGATCTGGGGGGTCCTGGAGGGATCTGGGGGTCCCGGGGCGGATTTGGGGGGTCCCGGGATGGATTTGGGGGGTCCTGGAGGGGTCCCGTGGTGGATTTTGGGGGTCCCGGGGGGATTGGGGGGGTCCTGGAGGGGTCCCGGGGTGGATTTTGGGGGTCCCGGGGGGATTTGGGGGGATCTGGGGGGTCCCGGGGTGGATCGGGGGGGTCCTGGAGGGATCTGGGGGGTCCTGGGGCGGATTTGGGGGGATCTGGGGGGTCCCAGGGCGGATTTGGGGGGTCCCGGGGGGGTCCCGGCTCTCTCCCAGCCCTCAGTTCCCCTCCCCTCTCCCCAAATAAATCCGAGCCCGTTTCCGGGGCGCTCTGGGCGGGGGTCGAAGCCTTTATTGAGGTTCCCCCGAATTTGGGGGGGGGGCGTTTCAGGAGCTGGAGCAGACGTGGCGCTGGCGGGGGGAGGGGCCGTCGGGGAGGGGGGGGAGGGGCGTGGGGGTGACCCCCTCCTCCTCCTCCTGCCCCTCCCCCTCTTCCTCCTGCCCCTCCCCCTCCTTGGGGGGGGCGTTGGCGGCGCTGAGCAGGGGGGGCTCTGGGGGGGGAGGGGCCGTCAGCGCCCCCAGACCCAATTCAGGCCCCTCCCCCCCCCCAATCGGGTCCGTCCCCACCCCCCATAGGAGCCCCTCCCCCCTCCCAAATTCGGGGGTTTGGGGGCGCTGCCCCTCCCCCCTCCCAAATTCGGGGGTTTGGGGGCGCTGCCCCTCCCCCCTCCCAAATTCGGGGGTTTGGGGGCGCTGCCCCTCCCCCACCTGCGCTGGGCTCCGAGGTTCCCACGGATTCGGGCTCCTCCGAAACTTTGGGGGCTGAAAGATCTGGGGGTGGAGGAGAAATCACCCGGAACAACCCCCCAAAATCCATCCCAAACCCCCCCCAAATCCGTCCCCAATCCCCCCAAAATCCATCCCAAAATCTCCTTAAAAATCCTCCCCAAAAACCCTCAAAATCCCCCCAAAACCCCAAAATCCCTCCCAAAATTCCCAAAAATTCCCTCCCAAAAATCACCCCTCCCCCTCACCTGTCCCCTCCCCCCCACCTGTCCCCTCCCCCTCTCACACCTGTCCCCTCCCCCTCTCACCTGTCCCCTCCCCCTCTCTCACCTGTCCCCTCCCCCCCTCTCTCACCTGTCCCCTCCCCCTCTCTCACCTGTCCCCTCCCCCTCGGCTCCGCCCTGGCTGCGCTGCTCCTGTGGGGGTGGGGGAGGGGCTCAGGTGAGCGGCTGCTCTCAGCTGTGACCCCTCCCCCTCCCCGCCCCTCCCCCCGCGCTCACCTGTGCGGGGCGGGGCCGGCGCGAGCCCCTCCCCCACTGCAGGTACCCCCCGAGCGTCAGCAGCGCCAGCAGCGCCCAGTTCCCGGCCACGCCCAGCACGGCCGAGGTCAGCGGGAAGTGGTACAGCAGGTACCTGACAGGTGTGACAGGTGTGTGACAGGTGTGTGACAGGTGTGACACAGGTGTGACAGGTGTGACAGGACAGGTGTGACACAGGTGTGTGACACAGGTGTGTGACAGGACAGGTGTGTGACAGGTGTGACAGGACAGGTGTGACAGGTGTGTGACAGGTGTGTGACACAGGTGTGACAGGTGTGTGACAGGTGTGTGACAGGTGTGTGACAGGTGTGTGACAGGTGTGTGACACAGGTGTGACAGGACAGGTGTGTGACAGGTGTGACACAGGTGCCCAGTTCCCGGCCACGCCCAGCACGGCCGAGGTCAGCGGGAAGTGGTACAGCAGGTACCTGACAGGTGTGACAGGTGTGTGACACAGGTGTGTGACACAGGTGTGACAGGACAGGTGTGACAGGACAGGTGTGACACAGGTGCCCAGTTCCCGGCACGCCCAGCACGGCCGAGGTCAGCGGGAAGTGGTACAGCAGGTACCTGACAGGTGTGACAGGACAGGTGTGTGACAGGTGTGTGACACAGGTGTGTGACACAGGTGTGTGACAGGACAGGTGTGACAGGACAGGTGTGACAGGTGTGTGACAGGTGTGACAGGACAGGTGTGACACAGGTGTGTGACAGGTGTGACACAGGTGTGACACAGGTGCCCAGTTCCCGGCCACGCCCAGCACGGCCGAGGTCAGCGGGAAGTGGTACAGCAGGTACCTGACAGGTGTGACACAGGTGTGACAGGTGTGACAGGTGTGTGACAGGTGTGACAGGACAGGTGTGACACAGGTGTGACACAGGTGTGACACAGGTGTGACACAGGTGCCCAGTTCCCAACCACGCCCAGCACGGCCGAGGTCAGCGGGAAGTGGTACAGCAGGTACCTGACAGGACAGGTGTGACAGGACAGGTGTGACACAAGTGTGACACAGGTGTGACAGGTGTGACAGGACAGGTGTGTGACAGGTGTGTGACAGGTGTGACAGGACAGGTGTGACAGGACAGGTGTGTGACAGGTGTGACAGGTATGACAGGACAGGTGTGACACAGGTGTGACAGGACAGGTGTGTGACAGGTGTGTCACAGGACAGGGCTGGGGCTCAGCTCTGGGGAACCTTTGGGGTCTCAGGTGGTCAGGGCCAGGTGTGGTTTCACCTGAGCACCCCAGGGCGGGTGCGCGCTCACCTGAGCACCCCAGGGCGGGTGTGGTCTCACCTGGAGCACCCAGGGGTGGGGCAGGACAGGCCAGGTGTGGTCTCACCTGAGCACCCCAGCACAGGTGTGGTCTCACCTGAGCACCCCAGCACAGGTGTGGTCTCACCTGGAGCACCCAGGGGTGGGGCAGGACAGGCCAGGTGTGGTCTCACCTGAGCACCCCAGGGCGGGTGCGCGCTCACCTGAGCACCCAGGGGTGGGGCAGGACAGGCCAGGTGTGGTCTCACCTGAGCACCCCAGCACAGGTGCGCGCTCACCTGAGGCCGCTGAAGTGCGCGTGCACGCGCAAGCCCGCGCCCCATAGAGCTGCAGGCGCCGGCTGCGGATCTCCACGAAGGCGCCCACGGTCGGCGTGTACTGGGGAGGGGCCGGGGTCAGGGACCCGCACCGCCCCAAAACCCGAGCAAACCACCCCAAAACACCCAAAAACCCGATAAATCACCCCAAAACCACCCAAAACCCGATAAAATCACCCCAAAACACCCAAAACCCGATAAAATCACCCAAAACCACCCCAAAACCCGATAAAATCACCCCAAATCCACCCAAAACCACCCCAAAACCCGATAAAATCACCCCAAAACACCCAAACCCACCCCAAAACCCGATAAAATCACCCCAAAACACCCAAAAACCCAATAAAACCACCCCAAAACACCCAAAACCCGATAAAATCACCCCAAAACACCCAAAACCTGGCTAAAATCACCCAAAACCACCCCAAAACCTGGCTAAAATCACCCAAAACCACCCAAAAACCCGATAAAATCACCCAAAACCACCCCAAACCTGGCTAAAATCACCCCAAAACCCACCAAAACCTGCTAAAATCACCCAAAACCACCCAAAAACCCGATAAAATCACCCAAAACCACCCAAAAACCCGATAAAATCACCCCAAACCACCCAAAACCCGATAAAATCACCCCAAACCACCCAAAAACCCGATAAAATCACCCAAAACCTGGCTAAAATCATCCCAAAACACCTAAAACACGCTAAAATCACCCCAAAACCACCCCAAAACCCGATAAAATCACCCAAATCCACCCAAAAACCACCCCAAATCCATCGGGTATCATCAAACCCACCCCGAAATCCCCCCAAATTTCCTCGGGGTCGCCCAAATCCCACACCAAAGACCCCCGGACCCCGAAAAATCCCCAAACCTCCCCCGGGACCCCCAAAATCCCTTCTGGGAGCCCCCAGACCCATTTTGGGACCCCCAGACCCATTTTGGGACCCCCAGACCCCATTTTGGGCCCCCCAGACCCCATTTTGGGACCCCCAGACCCCATTTTGGGCCCCCAGACTCCATTTTGGCCCCAGACCCCATTTGGGCCCCCCAGACCCATTTTGGGACCCCCAGACCCATTTTTGGACCCCCCAGACCCCCATTTTGGCCCCCCAGACCCCATTTTGGGCCCCCCAGACCCCATTTTGGGACCCCCAGACCCATTTTGGGCCCCCAGACCCCATTTTGGGACCCCCAGACCCATTTTGGGACCCCCAGACCCCATTTTGGGCCCCCCCAGACCCATTTTTGGAGCCCCCTGACCCCATTTTGGGCCCCCAGACCCCATTTTTGGCCCCCAGACCCCATTTTGGGACCCAGACCCCATTTTTGGACCCCCCAGACCCCATTTTGGGACCCCCAGACCCATTTTGGGGACCCCCAGACCCCAATTTGGGCCCCCCAGACTCCATTTTGGGCCCCCCAGACCCCATTTTGGGACCCCAGACCCATTTTGGGACCCCCAGACCCCATTTTGGGCCCCCCAGACCCCGTTTTGGGCCCCCAGACCCCATTTTGGGCCCCCCAGACCCCATTTTGGACCCCCAGACCCCATTTTTGGACCCTCAGACCCCATTTTGCCCCCCCAGACCCCGTTTTGGCCCCCCCCGACCCCATTTTGGACCCCAGACCCCATTTTGGGACCCCCAGACCCATTTGGACCCCCCAGACCCCGTTTCGGGCCCCTAGACCCCATTTTTGGACCCCCAGACCCCATTTTGGACCCCCCAGACCCACGGATCCTCCCGGTAGCGCCCATCAGCTCAGCTCCAGGGTCTGCTCTGCTCGGCGAAGCCGCTGAGGAAGAGGCCGGCGAAGGCGGCGGTGTGCAGCGCGCGCAGCAGGCGCGAGCGGTAGTGCAGCATGGCCTGCGGGAGCGGCCCCGAAACGCGCGGATTCACCCCAAATCCAGCCGGGACCCGTGGGATTCACCCCAAATCAGCCAGGACCCGCGGGATTCACCCCAAACATCCAGCCAGGACCCGCGGGATTCACCCCAAATCCAGCCGGGACCCGCGGGATTCACCCCAAATCCAGCCGGGACCCGCGGGATTCACCCCAAATCCAGCCGGGACCCACGGGATTCACCCCAAAATCCAGCCGGGACCCGCGGGATTCACCCCAAATCCAGCCGGGACCCGCGGATCCCCACGGCTCCGACCCACAGGCGTCAAATTCCCCCCAAATCCCCGGAATTCCGACCCGGGGAGCGCGAACGGAACTGAATCCCAACGCAGGGACCTCGAATCCGACCCAGAGCCTTCACATCCCATCCCGGACCCCAGATCCCCCAAGTCCCTCGGATCCCTCCGCAAATGCCCCCAAATCCATCCAGACCTCATTCCCTCCTCCCAGACCTTCTGGAATTCCAGGAATCCCCTCCCTTTGCCTGTCCCATCCCCATTCCCATTCCCCGTTCCCGTTCCCTGTTCCCATCCCATTCCCACTGCACCATCCCGTTTCCCATTCCCTGTCCCCGTTCCATTCCCACTGCCATTCCCCGTTCCCATTCCCATCCCCATTTCCTGTTCCCATTCCTATCCCCATTCCTGTTCCCACATTCCCCATTCCCGTTCCCCGTTTTTCCCGTCCCCATTCCTGTTCCTGTTTCCATCCCATTCCCGTTTCCCATTCCCATTCCCATTCCCTGTCCCGTTCCCATTCCACTCCCACTCCCCATTTCCATTTCCCATTTCCCCTTTCCCGTTCCCGTTCCCCATTCCCGTTTTCCCCATTCCCATTCCCATTCCTATTCCCCGTTTTTCCCATTCCTATTCCCCGTTTTTCCCGTCCCTGTTTTCCCCGTTTTCCCCGTTTTCCCCGCTCGTCCCCGCTCGTCCCGCACCGCGCGCTCCGCCGTGGCCAGCGGCCGCCCCCCGGCGCCGTAGCACGTCAGCGACACCATGAACATCCCCAGCTCCCGGTTCACCGGGGACTCCGGCAGCTCCAGCTCCAGCGAGATGCGGTAGAGCTGCCCGTAGAGCAGCACCTGGGACACCTGGGACAGGTGAGACACCTAGTAGACACACCTGGGCCCCCCAGGGGACACACTGGGACACACCTGGGACCACCTGGGACACCACACCTGGGGACACTGGGGACACCTGGGACACACCTGGGGACACCTGGGGACACACCTGGGGACACCTGGGACACACCTGGGGACACCTGGGACACCTGGGGACACCTGAGACACACCTGGGACACACCTGGGACACACCTGGGGACACACCTGGACACCTGAGACACACCTGGGGACACCTGGGACACACCTGGGGACACCTGGGACACTGACACCTGGGGACACTGGGGACACACCTGGGGACACCTGGGACACACCGGGGACACACCTGGGGACACCTGGGGACAGCTGGGGACCCTGGGACACACCTGGGACACCTGGGACACCTGGGGCAGCCCCATTTTTTGCAGATATTTTTGGGTCCCTCCCCAGCCCCAAATCCCCCGAATTTTTTAAGACGTTTTGGCCCCACGTCCCCCAGTTTTTGGGATATTTTAACTCCACCCCCCCCACATTTTTAGGATATTTTTAGGTCCCTCCCCAGCCACAACCCCCTCCCCGAATTTGGGATTCTCGGGACCTTCTCACGGTGCTCCCCAGCAGGGAGACGTTGGCCGAGGGGAAGGAGCAGAGCTCAGGGCCGGGGCTGTCACAGTCCGACCTGGGGGGGCCAAATTCGGGGTCAGGGGTTGCAAGATCGGGGTCCGAACCCCCTGAAACCCCCAGAAACCACCCCAAAATCCCCCAAAACCACCCCAAAATCCCCCAAACCCACCCCAAATACCCCCAGAAACCACCCCAAAATCCCCAAACCACCCCAAAATCCCCTCAGAACCTCACCTGGCCCAGGTGTGCCCACTCCCATTCCCATTCCTCATTCCTGTTCCCATTCCCATTCCCCGTTCCCGTTCCCCGTCCCATCCCCGGTTCCCCCTCACCTGAAGGCCAGGTGCAGCGGCCGCAGTTCCCCGTTCCCATTCCCTGTTCCCGGTTCCCATTCCTCATTCCCCGTTCCCGTTCCCCATTCCCGGTTCCCGGTTCCCATTCCCCATTCCCCATTCCCCATTCCCGGTTCCCGGTTCCCATTCCCCATTCCCCATTCCCGGTTCCCGGTTCCCGTTCCCCATTCCCCGTTCCCATTCCCCTTTCCCTGTTCCCCTGGTTCCCGGTTCCCCCCTCACCTGAAGGCAGGTGCAGCGGCCGCAGTTCCCATTCCCATTCCATTCCCATTCCCATTCCCCGTTCCCCGTTCCCCGTTCCCCATTCCCCATTCCCATTCCCCATTCCCTGTTCCCGTTCCCATCCCCGGTTCCCGCCTCACCTGAAGCCAGGTGCAGCGGCCGCAGTTCCCCGTTCCCGTTCCCATTCCCCATTCCCCATTCCCCATTCCCATTCCCGGTCCCCGTTCCCCGTTCCCCGTCCCCGTCCCGGTTCCCCCCTCACCTGAAGGCCAGGTGCAGCGGCCGCAGTTCCCATTCCCCGTTCCCATTCCCCATTCCCGGTTCCCATTCCCATTCCCATTCCCCGTTCCCATTCCCATTCCCATTCCCCGTTCCCGTTCCCCGTTCCCGTTCCCCATTCCCCGTTCCCTGTTCCCCATTCCCGTTCCGTTCCCCGTTCCCGGTTCCCCTCACCTGAAGGCCAGGTGCAGCGGCCGCAGTTCCCGTTCCCATTCCCTGTTCCATTCCCATTCCCGTTCCCGTTCCCATTCCCGTTCCCGTTCCCATTCCCCATTCCCGTTCCCGTTCCCCGTTCCCCCGTCCCCATCCCCGTTCCCCCCTCACCTGAAGGCCAGGTGCAGTGGCCGCAGTTCCCGTTCCCATTCCCCGTTCCCATTCCCCATTCCCCGTTCCCGTTCCCATTCCGGATCCCATTCCCCGTTCCCGTTCCCCGGTTCCCGGTTCCCCCCTCACCTGAAGGCCAGGTGCAGCGGCCGCAGTTCCCATTCCCATTCCCCATTCCCGGTTCCCGTTCCCCGTTCCCCGTTCCCGTTCCCCGGTTCCCGGTTCCCCCCGTACCTGAAGGCCAGGTGCAGCGGCCGCAGCACGGCAGCCGCGGGCAGGTACGCCCAGTAGAAGGGAGCCGTAGAGGAAGAGCGAGGCCCAGAGCAGCAGCAGCGCCAGGCTCAGCCCAGCGCCCCCCGCAGCAGCGCCCGCCGCGCCCCCCGCCCCACCTGCGCGCCCCAGGTGAGCAGCGGCGGCGGCGGGAGCGGCCCCGGAGCATGGAGCGCGGCGGGGGCGGAGGGGATCCCCATGGAGCGGAGGAGCTGCGGGGAGAGGGCAGGGGAGGGGAGGGGAGGGGACGGGAGGGGAGGGGAGGGGTGAGCCACGCCCTCACCCCCCCAAAAAACACCCGCGCTGGGATCCCGGGATTGAGACCCCAAAACCTCCCGGGACTGCGACCCCAAAACCTCCCGGGATTCTGACCCAAAATCTCCCGGAATTCCGACCCAAAATCTCCCGGAGTTCCGACCCAAAATCTCCCGGAATTCCGACCCAAAATCTCCGGAATTCGACCCAAAATCTCCCGGAATTCCGACCCAAAATCTCCCGGAGTTCCGACCCCAAAACCTCCCGGGATTCCCGCCCCAAAACCTCCCGGGACTGTGACCCCAAAACCTCCCGGGATTGCGACCCCAAAACCTCCCGGGATTCTGACCCAAAATCTCCCGGGATTGCGACCCCAAAATCTCCCGGGACTGCGACCCCAAAACCTCCCGGGACTGCGACCCCAAAACCCCCCGGGATTGCGACCCCAAAATCTCCCGGGACTGCGACCCCAAAACCTCCCGGGACTGCGACCCCAAAATCTCCCGGGATTGCGACCCCAAAACCTCCCGGGACTGCGACCCCAAAACCTCCCGGGATTGCGACCCCCAAAATCTCCCGGATTGCGACCCCAAAACCTCCCGGGACTGCGACCCAAAACTCCGGGATTGCGACCCCCAAATCCTGAAACTCCCTCCGTGATCCCCGAAACTCCAACCCCGATCCGAAAGTTCGTGTCCCACCCCCCGCCAAACCCTCGGAATTCCAACCCCAAAATTCCCTCCCGGACCCCGGAATTGCGACCCCCAAATCTCCCGGAATTCCGACCCCAAATCCCGAAACTCCAACCCCGATCCGAAAATTCCGTCCCCCCCCTCTCCCCGGAATTGGCCTCGGAATTCCATTCCTCGATCCGAAAGTTCCGTCCCCCAAAACCCTCGAATTCCAACCCCAAAATTCCCTCCCCGACTTCGGAATTCCGGCCTCCACCCCGACTATTCCGGCCCGAAATTCCCACCCCAAAATTCCATTCCCCGACGCCAAGAATTCCCCTCCCCGGCCCCCCCCAAACCTCGGACGGGGCCGTGCCAGAATTCCCCCTCTTCTCCCAAAAATTTGGGGGGGGGGGGGATTCCCGAAATTTCTGGGGCGACCCCCTAAAATCCGTGGCGGAGCCCCAAAATTCCCCCTCCCGTGCCGAGGATTTGCAAAATCCCCCAAAACCCGTGGGACAAAACCCCGAACTCCTCCCGCCGATCCCCAAATCCCTGAGGGACTCCCGGAATTTTTGGAAAATTTCCCGAAATTCCCCAAATTCCTCCCCCAGCCCCGAAGCCCCTCGCGAGTTTGGGGTCCCGGAGAGGAAAATTTGGGGTGATTTTAGGGGATTTTGGGGGTCCCGAATGGGATTTGGGGCACCCGGAGGGGAATTTTCGGAATTTCGGGGCGATTTTGGAAAAATGGGAGGATTTGGGGGTCCCGAATGGGATTTTGGGGGGATTTTGGGGAGCTTTTTTGCGATTTCGGAGTCCGGATGGGGTTTAGGAGGATTTGGGGCCCAGTTGTTGAGGATTTTAGGGATCCCGGAGGGGTTTTGGGGCAATTTTTGGGTTGCAGACAGAATTTTCGGGGTCCCGGGGGAGTTTCTGAGGAGATTTTGGTGGAATTTCGCCGTCCCGGGAGGATCTCGGGGATTTTCGAGGGTCCCGAATGCGATTCCGGGGGTTTTTAGGGTGAAATTGGGGAGGTTGGGGTCAATTTTTGGGGTAATTTCGGGTTTTTTTGGGGCTCGTGCGCCCTTACCGACTGCCGGCGTCTCCCGCTTCCCGCCACGCCCTGGCCCCGCCCCCAGGTCCGCCCCTTCCGGCCGTAGGCCCCGCCCCATTGGCCAATCCCGATCAGGCCCCGCCCCATTGGCCAATCCCGATCAGGCCCCGCCCCATTGGCCAATCCCGATCAGGCCCCGCCCCATTGCCGATCCCGATCAGGCCCCGCCCCATTGGCCAATCCCGGTCAGGCCCCGCCCCATTGGTCAATCCCGCGTTAGCCCCGCCCCCCGCCCTCATTGGCTCCGCCCACTGCGGCCCCGCCGGGCCCCGCCCCGTTCCCATGGCAACAAGGGGGGGGCCGGGGGGGGGGTTGGGGGGAATTTTGGGGGTCCCGGGGGGATTTTGGGGTTTCTGAGGGGTCTGGGGGGGGTCTGAGGGGTCCCCTGAGGGGCTCGGGGGGGGTCCCTGAGGGGATCCGGGGTGGGCGGGGTTTGGGGGGGAATTTTGGGGCGATCCGGATTTTTGGGGGTCCCTGAGGGGGTTCGGGGGTCCCTGAGGGGCTCGGGGGGGTCCCCGAGGGAATCGGGGGGGGGGGCGGGGTTTTGGGGGGACAAAATTTGGGAAGGGGGGGGTTCCCTTTACCCCCCTCCCCCACCCTGAGCCCTCCCCCCGTTTTTAAGGAGGGGGAGGGGAGGGATTTTGAGGCGCCCCCCAAAAATTGGGGAGGGGGGAAAGGGGGGGGGGAGTGGGGGAGGGGCACGGGCGTGGTCCCCTCCCCTCCCCCCCCCCCCAGCCCGGCCCCGCCCCCTCCGAGCATCGCCGGGACCGGAGCGGCCGCGGGTCCTGCACAGGTGGGGGAGGGGCGGGGGGATTTGGGGTCCCGGGGGGGGGAGGGGGGGAGGGGGAGGGGAGCCGGGAGCGATTTGGGGGGGATTTGAGGGAATCGGGATTTGGGGGGGGAGGGGGGAAATTTGGGATGAAAATTGGGGGGGGGCTGGAATTTGGGGGGAATTTTGGGGAGGGGGAATTTTGGGGTTGAAATTTGGGATTTTTGGGGGGGGGATTCAGGCGGGAATTTGGGGGGGTGGAGGAGGAAAGTGGGGATGGGGTTCAGGGGAGGATTTTGGGGGAAATTTTGGGGGTCCTGGGGCGGATTGGGGGGGGGATGGAGGGGGAGGGGGGAGCAGCTCGGAGGAAATTTGGGGAGAAAATCTGGGATTTCAGGATGGGGAAAATTCGGGATTTTGGAGGAGGATTTGGGGAGGGAAACGTCGTTTTCCTTGGGGATGGTTTAAAATTATTTTTGTGGGTTGTTTTTTTTTTTAAGGTTTTTTTTTGAGGGTGGGGTTTTTTTGGGGAGGGTCCCGAATTTAGGTTATGAGGAGGAAATTTGGGTTGTGGGAAAGGATTTTGGGGGAGAGGGTTTTTTTGTGTTTTTTTTTAGGGGAGAAACATCACATTTAGGGCGCTTTTTAATTTGATTTTTTATTATTATTATTTTGGGGGAGGTGGGGGGTTTTTTTGTGGTTTTTTTTTTTGGTGGGGTTTTTTTGTGCGGTGTTTTTTATCTGGGGGTGTGTGGTTTTTTTGGGGGGGTTCCCAAATTTGGGGGTGCCCCCGCAGCCCCCCCATGAAGGGCGAGCCCCCCCCCAGCAGCACCTGAGCGTGGGCCAGGCCCGGAAAATGGTGGAGCAGCTGAAGATCGAGGCCAGCCTGTGCCGGGTCAAGGTCTGGGGGGAAAAACGGGGATTTGGGGAGGGATGAGAAAACACCGGGGTCAAAATGGACACTTGGGGCGGGAAAACGAGGATTTAAGACGGGTTATGGGGGTTGAGAGGGGAAAAATGAGATTTAAATGGGATTTGGGGGGATTGAAATGGGAAAATGAGATTTAAATGGGATTTGGGGGGGATTGAAATGGGAAAATGAGATTTAAATGGGATTTGGGGGGAGATTGAAATGGGAAAATGTGATTTAAATGGATTGGGGGGGGATTTAAATGGGATTTGGGGGGTAAAAAGGAGGATTTGGGAGGGGTTGGGGGCGGATTTGGGGTTCCAGGGCCGGGATTGGGATCGAGGGGGTGTTTGGGGGGCTCCCAGGTGCATTCCTGGGGTTCCCAGCTGTGGTTTTTGGGGGTCCCGGCCCCGTTTCCCCCCCGTGCAGGTGTCCAAGGCGGCTGCGGAGCTGCTGAGCTACTGCGAGGCTCACGCCTGCGAGGATCCGCTGCTCACGCCCGTGCCCACCTCCGAGAATCTTTCCGCGAGAAGAAATTCTTCTGCGCCCTCCTCTGAACCCCCCCAGAAATCCCGGGGGACCCCCCCTCACCTTCCCTGGGCACCCCGTGAAATTCGGGTCGATTTCACCCCACAAGGAGGCGGAAAATGAGGGAGGGGGATAAATTTGGGGGTTTTGGGTCCCCCCCCCATGGCTGGGACCTCCCCCCTACATCGGGACCCCCCAAAAAGCCTTGGGGTGGTCCCAGCTCAGAACTGGGGGGGGGGTGAGGGGGTTTTGGGGGTCCCCCCAACCCCGAAATGCTTCAAGGATGGGCTCAGGGAAGGTTCTGGAAAGAGAGGAGAGGGGGGATCCCCCTAAAATCACCCCCAAACTCCCCCTCCAAACGGGGTTCAAGGATGGGCTCAGGGAAGGTTCTGGAAAGAGAGGAGAGGGGGGATCCCCCTAAAATCACCCCCAAACTCCCCCCCTCCAAACGGGGACCCCAAAACTTCAGGACGCGCCCAAAACTTCACCCCCTCACCTCCCCCCAGCACCGACCCCCACCCAAATTTCGGCTCTAAGGGACCCCCGGGGGTTCAAGGGGGGGTCCCCCCCTCAAATAAACACCTGGCGGCACAGACGGGCCCGGGGCTCTTTTTGGGGGTCCCCAAGGAAATGGGGTGGGGGGGGGAATGGGATTGGGGGGGGTGCCCAAAATGAAGGGGAGAGGGGAGGTGAATTTTGGATGGGGATTTGGGGGGGGAGGAAGTGGGGAAGGAGCAGAGAGGAATTTGGGGGTCTGGGGGAGGAGGAAGGGGAAGGAGGAAGAAAAGGAAGAATAATGGGAAAGAGGAGGAAGAAGGAACGAGGAGGAGGAGGAAGGAAAGGGGACGAAGAGGAAGGAAAGGGGAAGAGGAGGAAGGGGAAAGAGGAGGAAGGAAAGGGGAGGAGGAGGAAGGAAAGGGGAGGAGGAGGAAGGAAAGGGGACGAAGAGGAAGGAAAGGGGAGGAAGAGCGGCGCGGGCCCCGCGGCCCTGGGCGCCGCCATGACGGCCGCGCATGCGCGGAGCCGCCGCCGCCCCAAGATGGCGCCTCCCAGCACCCAAAATGGCGGCGGAGGAGCGAGCGGCCCCCGGGGGTCTCTGGGGGCGCCCCCGGCCCACGCGGGAGCCCCTTCCCCACGCCGGGACCCCTCCCCCAGCACCGGGACCCCCAAAAGTCCCCGTGGGGGGCGGGAGGGGGTCCCCGTTCATCCCCCTCACCCGCTCCCGCCGCAGCAAAGATGGCGGCGCCCACGACCCCCGGTTGCCGTGGCAACCGAGCCCAGGCCCGAGGCCTCGGAGCAGGCCCGGCCTGCGCAGGAAGGGATGGAGAGATTAAATCTTTAATTAAATCTTTCATTCGGGAATTAATTCGTTGGTCATGAGCTGCGCTTTGTCCTAAAGACACTGCAGCTCCAGAAGCGGATGCGGAGCCCGGCCCCGTTAAACCCGACCCAGAGCTAAAACCAGCACCAGGACTGAGCTTAAACCCCGACTTCCTCTAAACCCACTTTAACCCTCAAACTCAGCTTTATCCCCCCTCCCAAACATCATTTTAAACTTCCCAACTCCGTTTTAAACCCTCCAACCCCATTTGAACCGAGTTTAACCCTCAAAGCCAAATTTGATCCGTCAGCCCCACCCCGAAATCCCATTTTAACCCAGGCTAAACCCCCAGACCCGACTTTAACCCCACCAAGACAAATTTTACCCCCATAAAGGCAATTTTAACATCATAAACACAGTTTTTAACCCCCCCGACTCATTTTTAACCCTTCTAAACCCGATCTGAGCCCCCCAAAAACACCACCCGAGGCCGCCCTGGGCTCAAGCGAATTTTCTTTATTTCTAAAAAGGGACAAAAGCGTCCCGACACGGCCTGGGGGAGGGGCTGGGGAGGGCGCTGGCGGAATTTTGGGGTTTTTTTGTTTTGTTTTTGTCATTTTCGACCCCCAAAAAAACCCCGGAAGAAACGACCACGAAAAAAGAGGAGAAAGGGGGGCGAAAAGCGGCGGGGGCAGGGGCTGGGAAAGGACCCCAAGATCAGGAAAAAAAGGATTTTTAGTTGGGTTTTGTTTGTATTTTTTCCATGGATTTTTGTGGCTTGGTTGTTTTTAAAGGTTTTTTTTTTTGGATTGTTTTTGTTTTACTTGAAAAAGGACCCGAAAAGCTCCGAAAGCGGCGGCACCGCCACCTCCCCCCCCCCCAAAAAAAATCCCGAATTTGGGTTTTTTAGGAGGGGGTTCTCACACTGGGGGATGGGAAGGGGAGGGAGAAGAGGAGGGAGGAAAAATCCCCAAAACGCCAAAGAAAACCCAGGAAAAAAAACCCCAAAGAACGAAACTTTCAAAGGAAAAAAACCAAACCCTTAAAAATAATAAAACCCCCCAATTTCTATGGAAAATGCCCAAAAAATTCCCAATTTCCCCCCAAAATTCCCAATTTTCACCCCCAAAAAGCCCGAAATTAAAGGAAAAAAATCCCCATTATCAGAAACTCCATTAATTAACGAAGAGCCCCATTAATTAACGATTCCCTGATAATTGAGGAGCCATTAATTAACTGAGGAGCCATCAATGAACAGATCAAGGAAGAGACCCCGATAATGAAAGGGCCCGGTAATTAACCAAGGCCCCCGTTACAATTCATCATGAGTTAATTAACCCCCCTCATTAACAGCAATTAAGGACCCTCGAGGGGGGAGGGGGGGATTTGGGGTCCCCCCCAGTGCCCAACCCCCAGCTTTTCCCTGGGAATTCCCCAAATTTCACCAAATTCCACCGAAATCCCCCGAAGTTCTGGAATTCCGTGAAATCCCCAAATCCCGACATTTTCCAGGGAATTCCATCGCGGGGCGAAGGGGGGGAGGGGAAGATCCGGGGGGATTTTTCCCCCTTTTTTCCCCACAAAGCCCCTCCCTCACCTCCCCAAAAATGGGAATTTTTCCCGTTTTCCCCCTTTTTCCCCCCAAATTCCGCCTCTTCCCGCCCCTCCCCCGCCGAAACCTGTGATTTTTTTTTCCCTCTTTTTTTGTTTTTGCGCTTTTTTTTTATACAATTACAACAAAATTCTTTCAACAAACTTTAAAAAAAAATTTACATGTTCCATCTCTTTTTTTTTGCCTTTTTTTTTTCTCCTTTTTTCTCCTCCCCCCCCTTTTTTTTTCTTTTTTGGACTTTTTTTTCCTCTTTTCCCCTCCCTCCTCCCCTCTTTTTTTTTATTTTAATTTTTTTTCCAGCCCCTCCCCCCTCCCCATTTCCCCCTCCCCCTTTTTGTTTTTCCCCTCCCCCCCGCCCCGCCCCCACCTCCCCAAATTTCCGGGAATTTCGTTTGGGATGTGCCGGGGTTCACCGGTAGCCCTGGTAGCCGTAGTAGTTCCTGTAGTACCGGTCTCTGTCCTGGTAGTAGTTCTGCCACTGCGGGAGGAGGGGACTGGTTAAACTGGGGAACTGGGAGCCTGAGACAGCCCAGAACCCGCCGGAACCCCCTGGAACCTTCTGGAACCTTCCAGAACCCCCCCTGGAACCTTCTGGAACCTCCCAGAACCCCCCCTGGAACCCTCCAGAACCCCCTGAACCTCCTGGAACCTCCCAGAACCCCCCGAACCTTCTGGAACCTCCCAGAACCCCCCTGGAACCCTCCTGGAACCTCCCAGAACCCCCCGGAACCTTCCAGTACCTCCTGGAACCCCACTCGAGCCCCCCCTGGAACCCCCTGGAACCTTCTGGAACCTCCCGGAACCCTCGGAACCCACCCAGAACCCCCCTTGGAGCCCCCCCGGAACCATCCAGAACCTCCCAGAACCCCCCTGGAACCTCCCAGAACCACCCTGGGATCCCCCTGGAACCTTCCAGAACCCTCCAGAATCCCCCGGAACCCCCCTGGAACCCTCCAGAATCCCCCTGGAACCTTCTGGAACCTCCCAGAATACTCCTGGAACCCTCCAGAACCCCCTTGGAACCCCCCAGAACCTTCCGGTACCTCCTGGAACCCCCTGGAGCCCCCCCGGAACCATCCAGAACCCCTGGAACCCTCCAGAACCCCCCGGAATTTCCTGCCGGATTGGATCCGAAAATCCCCACCAGGATCATTCCCGGGGTCACAGCCCGGAGCGACCCCGGTGGGGATCCCGGCATCGGCCGGGCACAGAGCCGAGGTCAACATCGATGTAGATCCTGGCTGAACCCTGATTTAACCCCGATTTAACCCCAGTTTCACCCCAGTTTAAACCCAGTTTAACCCCAGTTTAAACCCCAGTAAACCCCAGTAAACCCCAGTATAACCCCAGTTTAGCCCTGACATAGATCCCTGTATAACCCAGTTTAACCCCAGTTTAAACCCTGATGTAGATCCTGGCTGAACCCTGATTTAACCCCGATTTAACCCCAGTTTAACCCCAGTTTCACCCCAGTTTCACCCCAGTTTCACCCCAGTTTAAACCCAGTTTAAACCCCAGTAAACCCCAGTATAACCCCAGTTTAGCCCTGACATAGATCCCTGTATAACCCCAGTTTAACCCCAGTTTAAACCCTGATGTAGATCCCAGTTTCATCCCAGTTTAAACCCGACGTAGATCCCAGTTTCACCCCAGTTTAACCCCAGTTTCACCCCAGTATAACCCGAGTTTAACCCCAGTTTCACCCCAGTGTAGCCCTGACACAGATCCCAGTTTAACCCCATTTTAACCCCAATTTAACCCCAGTTTAACCCCGACATAGATCCCAGTTCCACCCCAGTTTCACCCCAGTTTCACCCCAGTATAACCCGAGTTTAACCCCAGTTTCACCCCAGTGTAGCCCTGACACAGATCCCAGTTTAACCCCATTTTAACCCCAGTTTAACCCCGACATAGATCCCAGTTTCACCCCAGTTTCACCCCAGTTTCACCCCGGTTTCACCCCAGTTTCACCCCGGTTTAACCCCGGTTTAACCCCGGTTCGAGCCGCACCTCGCGGTTGTACTGCCGGTAGTAGTCGCGGTATCTGTTGTAGTCGTAGTCGCGCCCGTAGAACCGATCGTCGTAGCCCCGGTAGCGCTCGTAGAAGTTCCGGTAGCCCTGGGGGCAGGAAGGGCGGTCAGGGCCAGTACAGACCAGTACAGACCAGTACAGACCAGTACAAACCAGCAAAACCCATTAAAAACCAGCAGCAGAACCAGCCAGAACTGCCACAGCCCAGTAACAACTCCTTTAAACCAGCTCAGTCACGGCCGGTTTAGACCAGCTTCAACCAGTTCAAACCCATTTAACACCAGCCCAAACCGGGAAAGAACGGATCAAACATCAAACCGGGACCCAGAAGCACCCGAAAGTGACTGGGAAGGCGACAGGAAAAGGTCAGGGAGCGGGAAATGCCCTGGAAATGTCCCGGAAACGTCCCGGAAACGCCCCAAAGGTGCCCTCGGTGACCCCAGAAATGATCAGGAAGTGCTGTAAATGCCCCCAGGAGCAGCCTGAGAGTGCCCAAAACTGCCCAGGAATTGTCTGAGAGTGTTCAAAACTGTCCTGGAATTGCCCTGGGAATGCCTAAAACCTCCCTGGAATTATCTAAGAGTGCCCAAAATGACCCTGGAATTGTCTGAGACTGCCCCAAACCATGCTGGAATTGCCCTGGGAATGCCCAAAACCTCCCTGGATGTGCCCGAGAGTGCCCAAAACCACCCAGGAGTGGCCAGGGAGTGCCCCAAACCGCCCTGGAATTGCCTGGGAATGCCCCAAACCGCCCTGGAATTGCCCCCAACCACCCTGGAATTGCCTGGGAATGCCCCAAACCGCCCTGGAATTGCCCGGGAATGCCCCAAACCGCCCTGGAATTACCTGGGAATGCCCCAAACCGCCCTGGAATTGCCCCATGAGTGCCCCCAACCGCCCTGGAATTGCCCCATGAGTGCCCCAACCACCCTGGAATTGCCCCATGAGTGCCCCAAACCACCCTGGAATTGCCCCCCAGCCCCGCAGCCCCGGCACTCACCCCGCGGTTCCCCGGCTGCCCCCAGTACTGCGGCTGCTGCTGCCCCCCGTAGATGCGGCTGTCGTAGCCCCGGCGCTGCCCCCCGACTGCGGGCACCCAACGGGAACGGGAACGGTCAGAGCCAGGAATCCGGCCCAGAATCCAGCCCAGAATACATCCCAAAACACAGCCCCAAACACAGCCCAAAATCCATCCCAAAATCCATCCAAATCCATCCCAATCCAGCCCAAAATCCATCCAAAACACATCCCCAAACACAGCTCCAAATTCATCCAAAATCCATCCCAAAATCCATCCAAAACAGCCCCAAATCCATCCCAAAACACAGTCCCAAACACAGCCCCAAACACAGCTCCAAATCCATCCCAAAATCCATCCCAAATCACAGCCCAAACCCCAGCCCTGGCCGTGGTTCTGCCGGTTGTGTCTGTTCTCATTTTATCCTGTCTTTATCCCATTTTTTCCCCGTTTTATCCCGTTTTTCCCCAATTTTTCCCCATTTTATCCCATTTTATCCCGTTTTCCCCTGACCGTAGCCCTGGCTGCGGTTGCGGTTCTGCCAGTTGCGTTTTTCCCCATTTTTCCCCGTTTTTATCCCGTTTTTCCTCGTTTTATCCCATTTTTCCCCGTTTTTCCCCGTTTTCCGGCCCCTGACCGTAGCCCTGGCCGCGGTTGCGGTTCTGCCGGTTGCGTTTGTTCCCGTTTTTATCCCATTTTTCCCCGTTTTTATCCCGTTTTTCCTCGTTTTATCCCATTTTTCCCCGTTTTTCCCCGTGTTCCCGCCCCTGACCGTAGCCCTGGCCGCGGTTGCGGTTCTGCCGGTTGCGTTTTTCCCCGCTTTTCCCCGTTTTTTCCCGTTTTTCCCCATTTTCCCCCGTTTTTCCCCGTTTTTCCGCCCCTGACCGTAGCCCTGGCCGCGGTTGCGGTTCTGCCGGTTGCGCTTGTTGCGGTTGTTGCGCCGGTTCCCGCGTTTCTCCGACGGCGGCAGCAGCTTCCGCGCCTCCTCCTTCCAGCGCAGCACCAGCGGCGCCGCCTCGTCCCGGCCCAGCTCCCCGAACACAACCTCGTCCACGTACTCGCTCTTCTCCGGCAGCGAGTAATTGGCTGCGAAAAACCGCGAAAACCGGAAAAGTCGGCGCCGGAACGGGGGGAAATAACGGGATTTATTGGGGGAAATAACGGGATTTATTAGGGGAAATAATGGGATTTATTGGGGGAAATAACGGGATTTATTGGGGAAAAAATGGGATTTAATGGGGGAAATAACGGGATTTATTGGGGAAATAATGGGATTTACTGGGGGAAATAATGGGATTTATTGGGGGAAATAACGGGATTTATTGGGGGAAATAATGGGATTTATTGGGGAAACAACGGGATTTATTGGGGGAATAATGGGATTTATTGGGGGAAATAACGGGATTTATTGGGGGAAATAACAGGATTTATTGGGGGAATAATGGGATTTATTGGGGGAAATAACGGGATTTATTGGGGGAATAATGGGATTTATTCGGGGAAATAATGGGATTTATTGGGGGAAAAAATGGAATTTTTCCCGTTTTTCCCCCGTGTTTTTCCCCGTTCTTCCCCAGGTTTTTTTTCCATTTTTCCCAGTTTTTTCCCCGTTTTTCCCCCGTTTTTTTTCCCCGTTTTTCCCCAGGTTTTTTTCCATTTTTCCCCAGGTTTTTTTCCATTTTTCCCCAGTTTTTTTCCATTTTTCCCCGGTTTTTTTCCATTTTTCCCCGGTTTTTTTCCCCAGTTTTTCCCCATTTTTCCCCCACCTTTCATCTCCAGCATGACGGACTCGGGCACGTCGTCGCCCTCGGCCTGGCGCCGCTGCTCCAGGCGCTGCTCCCAGTCCGGCTCCGGCGGAACGATCACCACCACTTTGCGGGAAAAGCCCTTGAAGGCCGAGAGCTTCCGGCGCTGCCCCGAGTTGTACACGTTGCACTGGGGGGGAAACGGGAATGCGGGAAAAATGGGATTTGGGGGCAAAAAAAAAGGGATTTGGGGGAAAAAATGGGATTTGGGGGGAAAAAACCCCGGGTTTGGGGGAAAAATGGGATTTGGGGGGGAAAAAAATGGGATTTGGGGGAAAAAATCCCGGGATTTGGGGGAAAAATAGGGTTTGGGGGGAAAAAAAATGGGATTTGGGGGGAAAAAATGGGATTTGGGGGGGGAAAAAACCCAGGATTTGGGGAAAAATAGGGTTTGGGGGGGGGAAAAATGGGATTGGGGGGAAAAAACGGGATTTGGGGGGAAAAAATGGGATTTGGGGGGGGAAAAATGGGGTTTGGGGGGGAAAAAATGGGAATGTGGGGGAAAAAATGGGATTTTGGGGGAAAAAAACGGGATTGGGGGAAAAAATACGGGATTTAGGGGAAAAAACCCTGGGATTTGGGTCAGGAACTGGGGCTTTGAAATGTGGAACGGGGATCTTTGGGATGAGCTCTTGAAGGGTTTTTGTGGGTGGGTTTTCCTGGGATTTTTTTTTTTTTTTGAGGGTTTTTTTCCCCTGGATCTCCCGGGCCGTTTTCCCGGATTTCCCGGCGTTCCCGGGCCGGTTTCCCTGGATCTCCCGGGCCGGTTTCCCTGGATCTCCCGGGCCCGTTTCCCCGGATTTCCCGGATTTCCCGGCGTTCCCGGGCCGGTTTCCCTGGATCTCCCGGGCCGGTTTCCCTGGATTTCCCGGCCCGTTTTCCCGGATTTCCCGGCGTTCCCGGGCCGGTTTCCCTGGATCTCCCGGGCCCGTTTCCCTGGATCTCCCGGCGTTCCCGGGCCGGTTTCCCTGGATCTCCCGGGCCCGTTTCCCTGGATCTCCCGGGCCGGTTTCCCTGGATCTCCCGGGCCGGTTTCCCTGGATCTCCCGGGCCGTTTTCCCGGATTTCCCGGCGTTCCCGGGATACCTGGTCCAGGATGAAGTTGCGGCGGGGCGCGCGGCGCGATCTGCACCAGCTTGCTAAGGCACTGCGCCGCCTGCTGAGTCAGCAGCTCCCGGCTCTTGGCGTCCAACTCCTCCGGCTCCGGCCCCCGCGTCTGCGCAACGGGAATTGGGGAATTCGGGAATTCAGGGATTCGGGAGCACGGGAAAGGGCCGGGGGAGCTCCAGGCCGGGGGAGCCTGGCTCTGTCTGGGCCACAGATCCCACAAATCCCATCCCAACAATCCCACAAATCCCATCCCAGCATTCCCACCTATCCCACAGACCCCAGCATTCCCACAGATCCCAGCATTCCCACAGACCCCAGCATTCCCACAGACCCCAGCATTCCCAGATCCCAGCATTCCCACAGATCCCAGCACTCCCACAGATCCCAGCATTCCCACAGACCCCAGCGTACCCAGATCCCAGCATTCCCAGATCCCAGCATTCCCACAGACCCCAGCATTCCCAGATCCCAGCATTCCCACAGATCCCAGCACTCCCACAGATCCCAGCATTCCCACAGACCCCAGCGTACCCAGATCCCAGCATTCCCAGATCCCAGCATTCCCAGATCCCAGCATTCCCACAAACCCCAGCATTCCCACAGATCCCAGCATTCCCACAAACCCCAGCATTCCCAGATCCCAACATTCCCACAAACCCCAGCATTCCCACAAACCCCAGCATTCCCACAGACCCCAGCATTCCCAGATCCCAGCATTCCCACAGATCCCAGCATTCCCAGATCCCAGCATTCCCACAGATCCCAGCATTCCCAGATCCCAGCATTCCCACAAACCCCAGCATTCCCACAGATCCCAGCATTCCCACAGATCCCAGCATTCCCACAGACCCCAACAATCCCACAAATCCCATCCCAGCATTCCCACAAACCCCAGCATTCCCACAGATCCCAGCATTCCCACAAACCCCAGCATTCCCACAGACCCCAGCATTCCCACAAACCCCAGCATTCCCACAGATCCCAGCACTCCCACAGATCCCATCCATCCCACAGACCCCAGCATTCCCAGATCCCAGCATTCCCAGACCCCAGCATTCCCACAGACCCCAGCATTCCCAGATCCCATCCATCCCACCGACCCCAGCATTCCCAGATCCCATCCATCCCACAGATCCCATCCATCCCACAGACCCCAGCATTCCCAGATCCCAGCATTCCCACAGACCCCAGCATTCCCACAGATCCCAGCATTCACAGATCCCAGCATTCCCAGATCCCATCCATCCCACAGATCCCATCCATCCCCCCGACCCCGCAGACCCCCAGATGCTGACCCTGAGCTGGTGCAGGACGCGCTCCGTTCCCAGGATGTTGTAGCGCTTGTCCCGGTTTTCCTGGGAATGTTTCTGTGCCCACTGCGTCTTCCCGGAGCCCGGGAGCCCCACCATGAGCAGCACCTGCGGGAGAGGAGGGAGAATTCCCGGGTGGAACATCGGCACTCCCAGGGGATCCAGGGGCACTCGGAGCCGGGATCCCCAGTGGAGCAGGGCTGGGGTTCCCAGGGGCACAAACACCGGGATTCCCAATGGATCCAGAGGGTCAAACCCCAGGATTCCCATGGGATCAGTGCTGGATTCCCAATGGATCCAGAGGATCAAACCCCAGGATTCCCAATGGATCCAGAGGGTCAAACCCCAGGATTCCCGTCGGATCAGTGCTGGATTCCCAATGGATCCAGAGGATCAAACCCCAGGATTCCCATGGGATCAGTGCTGGATTCCCGGCAAACCCTGAGCCGTCATCACTGCAAACCTCCCACAACCCCCAGGGAATCCCTGGGGAACCCCCTCGGAATCCCCAGGAAACCCCCAGGGAATGGCCTCGGAATCCCCATGGAATCCCCACAGAATCCTCAGGAAATCCCCAGGGAATCCCCAGGAAATCCCCATGGAATGGCCACAGAATCCCCATGGAACCCCCAGATGATCCCCCATGGAATCCCCATGGAATCCCCCCATGAACCCCGGGAAATCCCCATGGAATCCTCATGGAATCCCCCCGGAACCCCGGGAAATCCCCATGGAATCCCCAGGAAATCCTCAGGGAATCCCCATGGAACCCCCAGAGGATCCCCCATGAAATCCCCATGGAATCCCCAGGGAACCCCCCCAAGACCCCCATGGAATCCCCCCGGAACCCCGGGAAATCCCCATGGAATCCCCCCATGGAATCCCCATGGAATCCCCCCATGAACCCCGGGAAATCCCCATGGAATCCCCATGAAATCCCCATGGAACCCCCCCGGAACCCCCCGGAGCCCCCCACCCCGCACGCCCACCTCGCACTCCTGGGTGCTGCGGGGCCCCGGCGGTGTCCGGACCCTGTCGGGCGCGGGGATCTCGTGGATGAAGACGAAGCCCTCGGGGACGGGCGCCAGCGGCTGCGGGCGCTGCCCGAAGTTGAGCTCCACGGCGCAGCCCTTGCACAGGACGTGGGGCAGCAGCGCCCGCGGCCCCAGCGCCGCCTTGGGCACGCGGAAGGCGGCGCCCAGCTCCTGCCCGTTCTTGGAGAACGACAGCTCCACCAGCTCGGCGCCCTCGAAATCCTGCAACGGGGGTTCCTCACCGTTCTCCTGTCTGCTCTTTCCCCGGTTCGCCCAGTTTTTCCTTTTTTTGTGTGTGTTTTTCCCAGTTTTTTTCCTTTTCTTTCCCATTTTTTTCCTGGCTTTCCCAGTTTTTTCCCATTTTTTTCCTGGTTTTCCCAGTTTTTCCCCTTTTTTTTTTCTGGCTTTCCCAGTTTTTTCCCTTTTTTTTCCATGTTTTTCCCAGTTTTTTCCCTTTCCCTCTTTCTCTCCTTTTTTTCCCGATTTTCCCCCTTTTTTTTTTTAACTGATTTTTCCCTCAGGTTTTTTTTTTCTGTTTTTCCCAGTTGTTCCTCCTCTCTTTTCCCTTTTTTTCCCCACTGTTTTCCTTTTCTTTCCCTTTTTTCCCCGTTTTTTAAAATCCCTCACAACTCCCAATCCCAGTGACGCCTTCATCCCGCTTCGCCTTGACTTCTTCCAGCTCTTTTCCCCATTTTTCCAAGTTTCCCCAGAATTTCCCAAACATTTTCAGATTTCCCCGGTTTCTCTCCAACTATCTCCTGATTTTTCCCCAGAATTTCCCCGTTTTTCCCAGAATTTCCCCGTTTTTTCCCCAGAATTTCCCCAATTTTCCCGTTTCTCACCGCGAAGCAGCCGATGACGTCGTTCTCCCCGAAGCTTTCCCCGAATTCCTCGAATTTCCCATTTTCCACCTTCAGCCCCCGCCCGTCAAAACCGTAGGAAAATTCGTCCTCCCCTGGAACGGGGCAAAAAAAACCGGGATTTGGGGCTGGATTCGGGGAATTCCGATGGGTTTGCGCAATTTTCAGTGGATTTGGGGCTGGATTTGGGGATTTTTCAGTGGATTTTGGGATTTTTCAGTCGATTTTTCAGTGGATTTTTCCGTGGATTTTGGGATTTTTCAGTGGATTTTTCAGTGGATTTTTCCGTGGATTTGGGTGGATTTTGGGGTTTTTCCGTGGATCTGGGGCTGGATTTTGGGATTTTTCAGTAGATTTTGGGGTTTTTCAGTGGATTTTTCCATGGATTTTGGGATTTTTCAGTGGATTTTGGGGTTTTTCAGTGGATTTTGGGATTTTTCCATGGATTTTGGGATTTTTCAGTGGATTTTTCCATGGATTTTGGGATTTTTCAGTGGATTTTGGGGTTTTTCCGTGGATCTGGGGCTGGATTTGGGGTCTCACCCAGCTGGGAGTGGGAGAAGTCCACGGACCAGCCCACCCTGAGCAGCGGCACCTCGGAGCTCCCCTCCTTCCCCGGGAGGTTCTGAGACACCTGCGCGGAAATTCCGGATTTGGGATCCAAAATCCTCAGGGAACGGGAACGGCGGCAGCAAAAATCCCCAGAAATCCCCAGAGCCGGAACCAAAACCCCCGAATCTCCCGTGAACTCCTACACCTCTCCCTGAAAAACCCTGAATGCTCCCAAAGATCCGCCCAGAACCTCCCGAAATCCCGGAAATCCCCTCCAGAACATCCCAGAACCGCCCCAGGAACGCCCAAAACCTCCCAAAATCCCAGAAATCCCCTCCAGAACATCCCAGAACCGCCCCAGGAACACCCAAAACCCTCCCAAAATCCCAGAAATCCCCTCCAAAACATCCCAGAACCGCCCCAGGAACGCACAAAACCCTCCCAAACCCCTGGGACCCTCCCGGAAGAGCTCGGGTCGTGTCCAGAACGGCCCGAGCGCACCCAAAACCAAACTCAAACCCCCCCAAATCCCCGGGCGGATTTTCCCGGGATTTTCCCGGGATTCCCACCTTGGCCTGGAAGCAGACGCGGCCGCGGGTGACGCCGTGGGTGCTGCGGGCGCCGGCCCAGAGCCCCGGGAAGCGCTCGGAGAAGAGCGGCTGCCCCCCGTAACGATCCCGGCTCGCCCGGAACTGCAGGTCCGACGTGTCTGCCGAGGGAAAAATCCCCAAATCCCGGCCCCGGGTCCCGCCGGGATCCCCGGCCGGAACAAAAACCAATCGAGGGAGAGATGGAGTTATCCCAAAAACCCTCATGGAATTCCTCGTTCCCACCCCAAATCCCTGAAATCGGGGGGGAAAAATGAAAAATCCCTGAAACGATCCCAAAATTCCACCGGGAACTGAGGGAAAGTCAGCTCAAATCCCCAAATCCCTGGATTTCTACGCAAAATCCGCTTTGGATTGAGTGAAATCCACCTGAAACCGTCGCAAAAACTCCCAAATCGTCCCCCAAAAAATTTATAAATCATCCAAGGAATTCAAAAATCATCCAAGGAATTCAAAAATCATCCAAGCAATTCCCAAACCATCCCAAAAATTCCCAAATCGTCCCCAAAAAAATTTATAAATCATCCAAGGAATTCATAAATCATCCAAGAAATTCGTAAATCATCCAAGGAATTCAAAAATCATCCAAAGAATTCAAAAACCATCCAAGGAATTCCCAAACCATCCCAAAAATTCCCAAACCATCCCAAAAATTCCCAAATCCTACAAAACAAAATTACAGACATCCCAAAATTCCCCCCCCCCAAATTCAACGGAATCTCCCCCGGAAAAGCCCCGAATTCCCCAAATCCTTGAAAATCGCCTCAGATCCTCAGGGGCAGCTCCGAGCCCGTCCCGGAAATCCCCGGAGTTCCCAAATTCCCGTACAGGTGTCCAGGATCACCAGGGTCTCGTCCTCCTCCCCCTCCGGCGGCTCCTCCTCGGGCGGCGGCGGCGACTTGGATCTGCGGGATTGGGAAAATCCCAACGATTGGGGGAAACCCCCGAACCCGGAGCGGAGCAGGAACTCCCAGGAAATCCCAAATTCTTCGGGAATTCCCTGATTTCGGGACCTCCCCAGACACCTGAAGGATGATCCCAACCCCCAACCCTTTGGGAATCCCCGTTTTTGAGACCCCAAAATTCCCGAAACTCCCAGAAAATTCCCGAAACTCCCAGAAAATCCCCACCGCGAGCTCCCTCATTTCGGGACCATCCCAAAACCCCCCAAAAAACCCCGAAAAAAAATTAAAAAAATCCAGGAAAATCCCTTCTTGTCCCGAAACCCCCAGAAATTCCCAGAAAATTCCCAGAAATTCCCAGAAAATTCCCAGAAATTCCCAGAAAATCCCCACTGCGAGCTCCCTCATTTCGGGACCATCCCAAACCCCCCGAAAACACGCCAAAAAATTTAAAAAAAAATCCAAGAAGATTCCTTCTTGTCCCAAACCCCCAGAAATTCCCAGAAAATTCCCATAAAATTCCCAAAACTCCCAGAAAATCCTCCCTTCGAGCTCCCTCATTTCGGGACCATCCCAAACCCCCCCGAAAACGCCCAGAAAAAAATAAAAAAAAAAAAAAAAAAAATCCGGGAAAATTCCTTCTTCTCCCAAAACCCCCAGAAATTCCCAGAAAATTCCCAGAAATTCCCAGAAAATCCCCGAAATTCCCAGGAATTCCCCCGGATCCGCACCGGCTGTTGTAGGCCTCCTCGCGGAACTCGTGGTAGGCGCGGCCGTGCTCGTCCTTCTCGTCCCGCAGCCGCTTCACCCCGCGCCGCTCGCCCTCGGCACCCGGCGCCTCCTTCTCCTCCTCCCCTGCACGAGAGCCCCGCAGCGCTCGGGATTCACCCCAAACCTGCGGGAATTCCCCCGGGGGGAACCAACCCCCAGGCGCCGAAGCCAAATTCCCGCTTTTTTGGGGGTTTTTTGGGGTGGAAAAGGGTTAAAATTGAGATTTTTGGTTTGGTTTGGTTTGGTCGGGTTTTTTGGGTTTTTTTGGTTTTTTTTTTGTGTGTGTGTTTTGGTTTTGTTTTTTGTTTTGTGTGGGTTTTTTTGGGTTTTTTTAAGTTTTTGGTGGTTTTTTTGTTTGTTTGTTTTTTGGGGTTTTTTTGTTGGTTTTTTGTTGGTTTTTTGGTTTTTTTTTGTTTTATTATTATTATTATTACTATTATTATTATTATTATTATTATTATTATTATTATTATTACTATTATTATTATTTGGAAGATGAAAGTCGAATTCCGACGGAACATTCCGTGGGAATTCCCAAGTTTTAAGGGATTGGTTGGCTTGGAGAGATCCAAAGCTGAAATCCCGAGTTCTTTCCTTCACGATAAATCAAAGAGTCCCTGAGGAGTTCTGGAGTTTCAAAGGAATTTTGGAGTTTCAAAGGAATTTTGGAGTTTCAAAGGAATTCTGGAGTTTTAAAGGAATTTCGGAGTTTTAAAGGAATTTTGGAGTTTCAAAGGAATTTCGGAGTTTTAAAGGAATTTTGGAGTTTCAAAGGAATTTTGGAGTTTCAAAGGAATTCTGGAGTTTTAAAGGAATTTCGGAGTTTTAAAGGAATTTCCAGCTTTCAGAGTGAGAAAAACTGGTTGAAATTCAACTTTTCTCTCTGAAAAACTGAATTAAATTGAAGTGTTCCATAAAACCTTGGAGTTTTAATGGATTTTTCCAGGTTTTAAAGGTCGAAATGTGGTTAAAGCTCGCTCAGATTTTTTTAAGCACCAATTAAATCACAGCATTCCATGAAAACCTTGGAGTTTTAATGGATTTCCTGGGCTTTAGAGCGGCAAAAAAGGCCAAAATTCCAATTTTTTTTCCTTAAAGCTGAATTAAATAAAGATGTCCCATTGAAATTTGGGATTTTCCCGGCTTTTGGAGTTGTGAAGTGGCAAAAATTCCAACTTTTTCCTTAAAAACGATTAAAATAAAAATATTCCACTAAAATCTTGGAGTTTTAATGGATCACCCAGGTCTCAGAATGGCAAAATTAAACCTCAGGAAGCAGAAATTCCCAGCTGCAATGAGTAAAAAAAAGGCCACAAAACCCCTTAAAATCCTTTTAAAATGTAAAATCCCCCTGGGCTTTTCATGGAAAAGGAAAAATTCCAGATCAAGACCCCATTGGTTCATTAAAAACCGGAAAATTCAAATTTAAAAAATCAATAAATCCAACAAGAAAATCCAAGGAAACACACACACACACACACAAAAATTCCCGATTTTTTCCCTTGGTTGGCAAAAAAGTCTTGAAAGTCCAAGAAAATGTGGAAATCTTCCCATAAAATCCAACTTTTTGCATTTTAGCAGAGTCCCACAATGGAGATTTTCCACCTCTTATCCCATAAAAATCAAAGTTCGGGATAAAAACGGGAATAATTCCATTTCATTCTCAGTAAGATTCTGTTCCACGGTGATCCGTGCTCATCAGATCTTCCCAAAATCAGGATTTTCCCTCAAAAAGCAGCAATTTTCCCCCTCAAATCCCAGGATTTTTCACTAAAAAATCAATATTTTCCATCAAACCCCAAGATCTTCCCCCAGAAAATTTTTCCTCACAAATCATTATTTTCCCCTCAGCAATAAAGACTTTCCCTCAAAAATCAGGATTTTTCCCTCAAAAAATCACAGCTTTCCTTTAAAAATCCAGATCCTCCCCTCAAAAATGCGGATTTCACCCTCCAAATCCGAAAACTTTCCCCAAACCCAGAGATTTCTCCTTAAAAACAAAAATTCCTCGATTTTCCCGACACTTTCATCCCGATTATTTCTCCAAATTCAAAACTTTTCCCTTCAAAACCGGGAATTTTCCCTCCAAAATTCCTCAAACCCAGGAGCTTTCCGTTCCAAACGTGCATCTTCCCCACATCCCAGATTTTTTCCCTAAAATCCCGGAATTTTTCCCGACTTTTCCCTCACAATCCGGGCTCTTTTCCCAAAATCCAACTTGGAATTCGTTAATTCCCGGAATCCCCCTGATTTTCCCCTCAAGCCGCGGCTGCAGAAAACCAAACCCAACTTTTTCCCGCTTCCTTTCCCTCCCCAATCCCGATTTTCCCTCTCGGCACCGGGATTTTATCCCCAGTTCCTGGGCTTTCCAAACCGGAACATCCCCGGGATCCTTCCCCTCGGAATCTGGGAATGAGGCCGAAACTGGGATTTTCCGGGGGGAAATGGGAATTTTGTGAGCGGCTCCCTCCCGAGGGTCCCGGGCTCCTTCTCCCCGTTTCGGGATTTTTTTCCCCCGGTTTTTGGAATCCCTCCCGAACATCCCGAGGATCTTTCCCCGTTCTTTTCCCGATTTGGGGAAATTTTTTTCCCCCCTTTTTTCCCTCGGTTTTGGGGACCTTTCCCGAGCATCTCGAGGTTCTTTCCCGTTGTTTTTTTCCTGATTTGGGGGATTAATTTCCCGTTTGTTGTTTGGTTTGTTTGTTTTGGGGTTTTTTCCCCCCCCCTCCCCCCGGTTTTTGGGACGCTTCCCGAAGTTCCCTTCCCAATTCCGGGAATCCATCCCGAGGATCTGTCCCGGTTCCGGGCGTTCTTTCCCGGTTCCAGGGGTCCCTCCCGAGGATCTCGGGGTCCATTCCCGGTCCCGGGGGTTCCTGCCCCGGTTCTTTCCCCATTTTTGGGATCCCTCCCGAGGATCCCGGGGTTCATTCCCGGTCCCGAGGGGCTCTCCCGGTTCTCCCTCATCGCTCACCCGCCTGCGCCTCCTCCTCCTTGGCCTCGGCCGCGGCCGCTTCGTCCCCGCTGGGCGCCTCCTCCGGCGGCCGCTCGGCCCCGTTCACGCCTTCTCCTCCTCCTCCTCCACCCTCGGCCGCTTCGGCCTCGGCCTCGGCCGCGGCCGCCGCTCCCTCCTCCTCCTGCGGCGGCTGCAGCGGCTCGGACGCCGCGGGCTCGGCCGGGGCCGCCTCCTCTTCCTCCTCCTCCTCCTCCTCCCCGGGGGGGCCGGGCTGGGCCGGGGCCGCCTCGGGGGCCGCGGCGGCCGCTTCGTCCTCATCGGCCAGCAGCGCTTCCTCGTCCTCTTCCTCCTCCTCCTCCTCCTCCTCCTCTTCCTCCTCCTCCTCCTCCTCCTCGTCCCCGCCGTGGGGCCGCCCGCCCGGGCCTCCCGCCGGCCCCGCTTCCCCTGCGCAGCTCGAGGCCGCCGCGGCCGGGCCTCCCCCGCCGCCGCCGCCGCCGCCTTCCTCGGGCCCCGCCGCCAACATCTCGGCGTCCAGGGCCTCCTGCAGCCGCTGCGCCAGCTCCACCTTCAGCCCGCGGGCGTCCAGGCCGCGCCGGCCCAGCTCGGCCCGCAGCTCGGTCACCTTCAGCCGCTTCACGTCCATGGCGGGGCCGGTGTGCGGGAAGGGGGGGGGAAAGGGGCCGCGGGGCGGGGGGGGGAAGGGAAGCGGAAGCGCGGGCGCGCTGAGGCGGCGGCGCCGAGGCCGGAGCGCGAGGCCGGGCCGGGCCCTGAGGCCGCGGGGCGGGGACTGAGGGAGGGAAGGGGCGGAAGGAAGGGGGCGGAGAAGGGACGGGTCGGGGTTGGCGGGGTGGGGGAGAAGGGGAGAAGAGAGCGAGAGCGCGAGGCGGGGCCGCCGCCGCTGGCGCGGGGAGGGGGCGGCCGGAGCGCGGAGCGATCGCCGGGCCCGTCCCGCTCCCGCCGCCGCCGCCGCCTCAGCCGCGCCTGCGCCGCCGCCGCCCCTCAGCCGCGCCCCCCCGCGCGCCGCGCGCCGCCCTTCCCGCGCCTGCGCCGCGCCTGCGCGCCCGCGCAAACCCCGCCCGCGCCGCCTCGGCGCGCAGGCGCGGCGCAGGCGCGGGGAGAAGCCCCCGCACGGCGCGCAGGCGCCGCGGCCGCTCCCCCCCCCCCCCCCGGCCCCACCTACGTGCGCAACGCAACGGCCGCCGCGAATCGCGAATGTGGCGGCGGCTCCGCCGTTTCCCCTCCCGCCCTCCCCGCGCGCGGCCCGCGCCCGCCGCTCGGATTTTCTGATTGGCGCCGGCCGCGCCGTTCTGCCCGGCGACGGCGAAAAGCCGCGCTCCTATTGGTGGAGGGGGGCGCTCGCCGCACGCGCGGTTTCCCGCCCGCCGCGCCGCCGCCATTTTGTTTCGGTGGATGAAGGGGGGGGGGGGGGGCAGCGCGCGGCCGGTGGTGGGAGAAGGGTTAAAAATGTGTGAAAATACAGACAATAAACAAGATTCGTTTAAGTTTGAAATTGGGAGCGGAAGAAGCGCGGAGGCGGGGATTGGGCCGCGCTTCCCTCAGGAAACCCGCTGTTCCCAGCTGCCCTCTGGGATTTATTCAATAAAACCCCTCAAACGCCTCACACGCTCCTTTTAACACTATCAGTATTTATTATAACCCGCATCAAACTCCAGTTTCACCCGGAAAGCGCCGAGATGACGGAGTTTAACCCCGAAAGGAGGCGCGGGGGAGGCGCCGCCATCTTGCGGCGCGCTGTGAGGGGAAGCCCGGAGCCGCCGGAGTCGGGCGCGCACAGGGCCGGAGGGCGAATTAAATAAAAACCGCACAATTCACCAACTACACCCCATTTCCAATTCTAAGATATTAGAAAGTTAAATCTATTTTTTCACAAATGAAATTCCCCGGTGGGGGTGCACCGTTCCCGGAGGCACTGCAATACCGGGACGATGCGCGGAGCGGAGGGAGCAAGCTCCGGGTCCAACTCCCGAGCCCAAAAATCCGTTTAATATGAAGTCCTCTCATCGAGGACGTATCAGATATTAAACTGATAAGAACAGATACTACACTTGATCTTAGCCAAAAGGCCGAGAAGCGATACCGGACCTTGACCGAGCTCTGAACCCGACCCCACCCGCCCCGCTCGCACCTCACGGTTACCCCCGCGCCGCAGCCCCGACCGCTCCCAGCCGGTCCCGGGCTCTTCCCGCATCTCCTCCCGCACCTCCCGCTCGCCTCCGGAACGATTTGATACCGAAAATAGCAAAAATCCCCCCAAAATTTGCTCCCGTGATGCCTCGGTATCTCATTTGCATAGTCCGGCTTGGATTTACATAACCCCGCCCATTGCCCGGCATTTTTGGCACCGCCCACAGGCTCCACCCCCTCAGCCTTTCCCGCGTGATGATTGGACGAGAGAGCACGCTGATTTGCATACGCCACGCCCCTTAACGGTACCCTCATTAGCATAACCACGCCCATCGGGTGATTGATCGCGCAGTGCCCAATTTGCATAAGCACAAATCTTCATTTGCATATCAACGGCCCCGCCCCCACGGCGGTGCTGCCGGTTTGGGGGGACCAGGAAATTCCCAAAAGTCTTTTAAATCCCCCAGAAAAACGGTTTTTCATTCCGAAACTCGGAATCAGAAATGGATTTTAATTCTGAGATTGGGAAACACAAACGGTTTTTCCTTCTGAAACTGGTCACCAACAAGGGTTTGTAATTATAAAATCTGGCCACACAAATGGTCTTTAGTTCCGAAATCGGGACTCACAAACGGTTTTGAATTTGGAAATCGGGACTCACAAACGGTTTTCAATTCTGAAATTTGGAACCACAAATAGTTTTGAATTGTGAAACTTGGAATCACAAACCGGTTTTAACTGTGAAATTTGGAACCACAAAGTTTTTAACTCTGAAATTTGGGACTCCTGGGCTCAGTTTTGTTCCCCTCTCAGGGACAACGAGGGGCTCAGGTGTGACCCCCCAACCCCGATCCCCTTACCCGGGGTTCCTCCCGCCCCGAATAAAGACAAATTCAGTATTTTTAACAAAAAAATAACTTTATTTGCATTGATAAAGACATCGATGATCCGTGAGCTGGAAAAAAAAATATTTCAAGGTGTCAGAGTCTTGAAATCTCTTGCAAGGCCGTCCTTTAAAAGTCCCAGAGACCACCCAAATCAGCCCCAATTTGGCGGTGGCACCCCCAAATCATTCCAAAACCCCACAAACACATCTGAATTACCCCCAAATCACATTTGTGACCCTCCCAGGGCCCCCCCGGAGCCTCAGCAGGAACCACTCAGTCACTGGGTTCAGTCTGGGGCAGTATCGCCTCATCCTCGGCCAGGGGGGACCCCAAAACCCCCCCCCCCAAAAACCCCCCAAAAGGCCCCAAACTCACCTGAGCCCCCCCGGCACCTGCAGCACCTGTGGGAGCAGAGGGGGAGGGGTGTCAGGATGGCCCTGCCCCTCCCCAGGACCCCCCCGAGGACCCCAGCCCCAATTTTTCAGGTGTTCGGGTGTTTTCAGGGGGGTCAAAGTGAGCTAGTGACATCATCACCAAAACTGGGGGGCCCTGCATTGGGATGACATCATCGCGTGATGTCACCCGTGAGGCCACGCCCCTTCATTTACATACCTGCATCCAGGTGTGTGCCGGGCCTGGAGTCACCTGCAAGGAGGGGACACAAAGGGGGGGGTTAAAGGGGATTTTGGGGGGCATTTGGGGACCCCCAAAGGGGAGCAGGGCCCCCCTGGGTCAGTCCTTGTGTCCTCTACAGCAGCTTCAGCCGAACGAGATTCGTGTGGTCATCAGCCCTGGGGGGGCACAAAACCCACCCAAAACCCCCCAAATTCACCCCAATCATCCCTTGAGGGGTCACCCCCACCCGGGCCTGCAGATCCCAGCGCAGGGACCCCCAAAGTACCCCAAAACTGCCCCCAAGTGATCAATTTCTCCCTTTCAGATCCCCAGGGGGATAAGAGAACTGACCTTGAATCCTTTCCAAAACACGAGTGTCCCCCCAAAATCCCTGGGCTGGATTCACGACCCCCTAAATTGCCCCATGGCTCAGGGGGTCACCCCATTTCGGACCCTCGGGGGGGGCAGAACTGGAATGAATCCTGTAAGGAGGGAGAAGAGGGGTCAGCGTGTGCCTCAGACACCCCAAAATCCCCTTAAAACCCCAAAAATCCCCTTGAGGGCCCCCTCAGACCATCCCCTCTGGGACTGCTCATCCTCTTTTCCCCCCGAGGGCTCCAGGGGGTTCCACCTTTGCAGGTCCTGGGCCCGGCGGGGGGCTCAGACGTGTGGAGGTTTCCTCATGGGGGGCCCCAAAACCACCCCAGGGACCCCCAGAACTCACCAGGCCCATCGGGGATCCCCAGCTCCCGTGGCTGTGGAGGGAATTGAGGGGGTCAGGAGGGGTCCAGAGCCCCGTGGGGGGGGGTTGGAGCCCCCTCCCCAAATCCGATCAGGGCTTTGGTAACTCGGAGCTGCCATCGGACGCGTCCTCCAGCCAAGGGTGTCATCGCTTCGGACTGGGGGGGCTTCGGGGGGATTTTTGGGGGGGTCATTGGGGGCTCTGACCTGAGCTTGGGTCGTTTTTGGTCACTTTTTGGAGCTCTGAGCGTCACCCCGGGCCGAGGCCTCTCTCATTTCTCCACCCTGTAAATACAAATTGCATCAATTTAATTAAATTCTTAATTATTAACAAATCACGGGCTCCTGCCCGGCTGCTCTCAGCGGTCACGCGGCATCAGGGACCCTCAGCCATATGCTTGTCATTGTCACTCGTCACCGAACAGCCAAAAACAGGGAGGGAGCTCCAAAATCCACACCCACCCCGAGGGGAGGCCCCGGGGAGGGAATTCGGGGAGAAAAACCCGGATTTTTGGCAACAAAAGGGACAGAAAGCGGGGACTCACCTGGGCAGGGGCCACGTGGAACCCACAAGTGAGGATTCCGTGCCTGGAAAATAAGAAAAAAAGGGTTAAAATGGCGACTTCAGGACAAAGGAGGCACTTATATTCACGAGTTCAACTCCCACCGGGGTTTAAAGCCCCAGTCGGGGCTCTCGTGTGGATCTAAACCTCCACACGTGGTTTGAGCCCCCCAGTGCGGGTCTGATCCCTCCACGGGGGTCTTTAATCCGCCCCAGGGATCTGGAGCCCCGTTTTGGGTCAGTGCCACTCAGAAGAAAGTCCAGAAACTTCTCCACTGACCCATCAGAAAGAGAGAGTTCAGCGCGATCATCCCCGCAGCACTGCCGCCCAATCCGCCCCAAAATCCCGCTTTAAAACCCCCCAAAAAGCCGCTTCAAGCTCACCTCAGACAGAAGCACCATTTCGCGGGCAAAAATACTAGAAAGGAAACATAAAAAATAAGCGTTAGAGACACGAAAATACAATACGGGCCTGCAAACCGCCACGCCGGGGCAGGACGAGCCCTCAGAGAACTCTAAAATTCTTCACCGCGCCATCAGCACAGGTCTGTGAGAGACTCATCCCCGAGCAGCCCCCTGGGGAAGGCGCTGACCCCTCACGGAACCCCTCAGGGACGCACACAGTGGTTGCATGGTGAGGGGAACGGCGCCCTGGGGGGCTCCCCCTCAGCCCGGGGAGAGGGAATGCGGTTGTCGAAGAAGCCGCAGGCCCCTGAAACGCCCTCCCAACCCCGCCTCAGGCCACGGCCCGGACGGACTCGCAACTAACCGGCTCCTCTCGCTGCTGGGACAAAATGGCCGCCTCACTCTCTCGCGGGCGCTTAAATAGCGCGCAAGGCATGCCGGGAAGGGGGCGGGAGGGGAGCGCTGAGGGAGGAGGAAAAGGCGGGAAAAGAGGCGAGGGGCGGGTAAGGGGCGCCCCCTGGCGGGTGAGGCCGTGTGAGGGGGGTGTGGGTTTGGGGGCGGTTCGGTTCCAATTTCGGGGTTTTGGTTCGGGGCCAGTTTCGTTCGGCAACTTTCGGCACCGCTCGGAAGGGTTCGGAGCGATCAATTGATTCTCTCGACCGCTTTTCATCCCCTTCCTCCGCCAATCCGGTGCTCCCGGCTCTCACCGCCGCGTCCCTCGGCATCGCTCGGGAATTTCCGGTCTCGTTCGGCTCCCTCAGGCCCCGCCACCCTCGGGTATTTCCGGCGGCGCTCGGCTCTTTCCGCCTCCCCCCACAGAGCATCATTCTCAACATCTTCTCATTAGCAGAATCCAAATTAACGCTTATTTAGCTCCTCCCTCTAATTAACCTCCCCGTCAGCTGCTCGGGGAGCCCTGTTAACCCCCTCCGAGCCAGATCCGCCCCCAAACCACTATGAACACTACATAAACAACTTTAAAAAAGCACGAAGAGCCCCGAAATGCTGGGAACTGAGCCCAAATTCCTTTATTGGGGTTCAGGAGTTGGCGTTGGGACCCTTCTTCTTGCCGAAGGTGGGCACGACGTTGACGAAGCGCCGGTTGTACTGCATGCGCCGCTTGGCACGCCCCGTCTTCTTCTTCTTCTTCTCCTGCTTGGCCACCTGATCAAAAAACGGGGGGTCAGGGGGGTCCCCAAAATCCTGGGAGGGTCCCTGAGCCCCACGGGGGTTCCCTAAACCCGTGGGGAGCCCCCTCAGCGCTCACCTTGGGGGTCTGGCCCCTCACTTTGCCGGCGCGGGCGAGGGAGCCGTGGACCTTCCCTGGTGGGGGGAAAGGAGATCGAGGTGTTGGGGGGGTTGTTTTGCTAATTAACACCCCCCTAATTAGCGTCCCCCCCGGAATTACCGCCCAGCAGGCGCGTGGAGAGGTCCAGGGTGGTGAATTCGGGGAGGGGGCTCTGCCCCAGCACGGCCTCATCGTCCAGGGGGGTCCCGGCGTGGAGCAGCACTTGGTCCTCGGGGGGGACCCCCGAAAGCTCGGCCACCCTCTCCTGAGGGGTGGGAAAAGAGGGGGGGGATCAGCACCCCAAAATTGGGGGGGATTGGGGCAGGGGACGCCCCGAATTTGGGGGCTCACCTTGATCTGGGCGAGGGTCTCGGAGCCGGAGACCTCGAGGGTGAGGAGGGTCTGGCCACGGATGAAGAGCTGCATGGTGGGGGCTGGAGGGGGATTTGGGGGGGTTAAAGGGGGTCCCCACATCCCAAAAATGGGGGGAAACCCCTGGAAAAGGGAGAGGGATGTCCAGGAAAAGGGGGAAAGTGAGGGAGGCGTGGTTTGAGGGTTATTTTGGGGGGACCGGGGGTGTCACTGGGGGGGGGTTCTGGCTGTTTTGGGTGTGATTCTGGCTGTTTTGGGTGTTTTCGGGGGTTTCTGGCCGTTTTGTGTGTGATTCTGGCTGTTTTGGGGGCGTTTTTCGCCACCTCTCCCGCCCACAGGGACTTTGTCACCTGGCTTGTGGCCCTGGGGACAAAGGGCTGTGACCAGGGGGGGAACACTGCGGATCCACTGGCAGCACCCTTGGGTGCCCCCCACCCTCAGAGCCGCCCCCCAACGACCCCCTCAAGACCTCAAAGGGCTCCCCCATACCTTCACAGCCCCCCAAATCCCCCCAAACCCTCCAGAGCCTCCCCAGCTGCTCCTGCAGCCCCTCCAAGCCCCATAAACATCCCCCAGACCCCTCCCTCACCTGAACCCCCTCAGAGCCGCCCAAACACCTCCCCAGCCCCCCAACAGACCCCAATCCCCTCAAAAGACCCCCCTAAACCCCTCCAGAGCGCTCCCTCATCTCAAACCCCCTCAGGATCCCCCCCTCAAACCTTCCCTGAACCCCTCCCGGCCCCCAGTACCCCCCATATTCCCTCCAAAGCCTACAGAACGCTGCCCTCACTTCAAACCCCTTCAGATCCGCCCCAAACCCTCCCCAGCGCCTCCCTCGCCCTTTCCCCGACCCTCCCGTAGCCCCCAGACCCCTCAAATCCCCCCCAAATTCCCGTCCCGAGCCCCCGGGCCCGGCCCCACCTCAGCGGCTCCCTCAGGGCTCGGAGCGCGGCGCGGAGAGAGCGCGCTGACGTCAGGCGTACGCACGCGCGCGCAGAGTGATGACGTCACGGGGCGCGACGGCGGAGGAGGAGGAGCCAAGATGGCGGCGATGGCGGCGCTGGGCCGGGGGCTGCGGGCGCTGGGCCGGGGGGTCAGGGCGGTGCAGGTAGCGAGGAGGGGGCTTTGGGGTGTGAGGGCTTCTCTGGGGGGAGTTGTGAGGGGGGAATTGGAGTGGCGGGGGGTGGGGGTTTGAGGGGAGAAGGGAGATTTGAGCGGGGGGTTTAGGGCCTGAGGGGATTCGGGAGAGGGAATTGGGATGTTCCTGAGGGAGGGCGGGGAGATTTGGGGGGCACTAAAATAGGAGGGGGCGCTGGGGAGAGCGAGGGAGGTGAGGTGAAGCCATTGGGGGTCTCTGAGAGCTTTTGGGGGGATTTTCGGGGGGGTTCCCCACAGACCCCGCCGGGTCCCCCCCGCTATGAGGAGTCGACGGCCGAGTTCGGGTTCGTGGAGCGGCTGCTGCCCCCGAGCCGCATCCCCGAGCCGCCCCCGCACCCCGAATACCCGACCCCGTCCGGCTGGAGCCCCCCCGCAGGTCAGCGAGCCCCGGGGCCGCTCCGGGGCCAGCAATTACCGCGGGGGGGTAATTAACGGCGGTTCTCCACCCTGAGCCTCAGCGGGGCTGAACGGCCTTGTGGCAGGTGTTTAATTACCCCGGGGGGGGGGTGTTAATTAATCCCCCAAAAGATTCCCTTCAAGAGGGAATTATTCCCCCCAAACCAAACAGCGAAGAGGATTTCTTTACCACAAACCGCATTGAATTGCCCCGGGGCGGGTTGAATTCCTTCGGGAGGGAATTAATTATTTCGGGGAGGATGTTAATTACCTTCCGGGGCTGTTAATTACCCTGGAGGGCGCCCAAAATATTTCCTTGAAGGGAGAATTCCCGATCCCAAAGCGAGTAGTGCAGAGAATTTCCTTTACCCCGGGTTGGATCCATTTCCCTCGGGAGGGTGTTAATCGCTCCGGGGGGGTGTTAATTACCCTCGGGGGTTGTTAATTACCCTCGGGGGTTGTTAATTGCCCCTTTCCCCGCAGGCTCCCCCCCGGACCTGCCCTACTTCGTGCGGCGTTCGCGCCTGCACAACCTCCCGTGTACCTGGGGCTGCGGCAGGGCCGGCGCCTCACGACCCTGCGCCGCATCCACGGCGACATCTGGGTGAGTGGGGGGCTCCGGGGGGGTTCGGGGGGTCTTTGGGGTCCCTCTGACCCCTCCCCGTGCCCCCCCAGGCGCTGGAGAGGGACCTGAGGGCGTTCCTGGGGTCGCTGGGGGTCCCCGAGGTGCAGGCGCAGGTGAACGAGGTGACGGGGACGCTGCTGCTCAGGGGGCACTGGGGGCCCGAGGTGCGGCAGTGGCTGCTGCAGAGGGGCTTCTAGAGACCCCAAAATCTACCGGGGAGACCCCAAAATCTACTGGGGGACCCCGAAATCTACCAGGGGACCCCAAAATCTGCGAGGGATCTGCAGTGGATGCAGCTGGAGCGTCCCGGAATGGACCCTGGGCAGGGGCAACATCTGCTGGGGGCACCTCAGAATCCACCTGGAGCGCCCCAAAATCCATTGGGGTCCCGAAACCCACCTGGGACACCCCGAAATCCCTGTGTGGGGGTGTGGAAACGCTGAAATCCGCTGGGGGCACCCCAAAAACGGACCCAGCCCCCAATAAAGGCCTCGATGAGCTCCTCGCAGCCTCTTTATTTACACCCCCAAAATTTGGGGACCCCCAAACACCCCCCCCAAATCACCCACCTGGCTGCAGTAGCTGCAGGAGAAGTTAACGGGGTTCTTCTCAGCTTGGGGGAGGAAAAAGGGAAAAGTGGGAAAATTTGGGGGGAAGAGGGAAGGAGGTGAGGGGAGGGAAAGGGAGAAATTTGGGGGGGAGAAAAGGGAGAAGTTGAGAACCCCCAGCCCCATTCTGAGGTCTCAGCAGAGCCCCCAGCCCCATTCTGAGGTCTCAGCAGAGCCCCCAGCCCCATTTCAGGACCCCACAAGAGCCGGAGAACCAGACAGAGGCGAGCAGGGGCTGAATTCGGTTTCCCAAGGAAAAGGTTTCGGGATTCTTCCCCCTAAAATCCCCCAGGGATGAGGATTTCTCCCAAATCCCAGCTGCCCCTGGAACCTCCCAGGCAGGCGGGAGCAGCCGAGCTTTTCTGCAACCTTTATTTTATTGTATTTACATCAGAGCTGGTAAAAATTTGTACATTATTTACATATTAATAATTCCGCCAACGCTTTTTTTTTTTTTTTTTTTTGGTGGGGGGGGGAAAGGAGGGATTTTGGGGGGGGGGGGTCCCCCCTCCTCCCCTGCGGCTTCACCCCAAAACGAGGCGATTTGGAGGAATCCGCTCCAAACATAAACTCAAGACCCAAAGAAAAAAAGATGATTTTGGCTCGAAAGGAGAGAAGGAATCAACACAAAGGGGTTTTAAAAATCAGCTTTTTGCCAGTTCCTCGTTGTCCGACTCCAGCTGGGGCCGAAACCTCCCCAAAAAAATTAAATGAAAGGAAAAACAACCCGGCCTGAAAGCCGAGAATCCCAATTCGGCTCCTTTTTGCCCCAAAACTCGGCCGTGTTCGGCTCCTCCCCTCTGGGCGCCGTTTTCCCGTCGATTCCGGGCGCGGATTTGTGGAATTTCGGTTTTTCCCTGAGAATTTGGGGGTCCGAGAGGCACTGGGGGCGCAGCCGCCCCGGAATCGCGGCGGAAACGGCCAAAACCGGGCCGGGATTTGGGCGGAAAACGCCCGGAAATGAGCAAAAACTGAGCGAGAAAGAACATGGAAACCCGGCTGTGGCAAACCAGCACGCACCAGTACAAACCAGTACAAACCAGTATAAACCAGTTTGGGGCTTGGGGTGTCCCTGTGGGGGGGTTAATACTGTTAATGAGCTCCTTTGGGATGCAGGGAGGGGAGGAATTCCCAAAATTCCAGGGGGAACCCCGAAATCCCATGGAGGGGACCCAAAATCCTTGGAAGATCCCAAAATTCCCAGGAAAAATCCCCAAATTCCACGGGCAGGACCCAAATCAGGGGCCGGGGAGCCCGGAATTCCCAGGGGAGGAATCCCAAGGTTCCAGGGGGGGTTTCCCAAATTCCCGGGGCTGGGCAGGGTCAGAGGTCAAAACCCCCCCAGCCCAAAACTCCCGGGAACAACGGGGACCCGATCCCGGCTCAGTGGAGAGGGAGAACGGGGGAAAACGGGGAGGAACTGGGAAGAAATGGGGTGAAAACGAGGGAAAAAAAACCGGAGGGGAATTGGGGAAAAAATGGGGAAATGAAGGAAATGGTGGAGGAAAATGCGAGGGAATGGGGGAAACAACTGGGGGGGAAAGAAACGGAGGGGAACAGGTGAGAAATTGGGAAAAAAAACGTGGGAAATGGGGAAAAAACGGGGGGAAAACAAAGGGCAAAGGGCTCGAGGCTGGGGAAATGGGGCTGGGTCAGCAAGGGGCGCGGCCGGGACGCGGATTCGCTCCCAGCCGGAATTCCGGTGGAAAACGGGGAGGGGGGAGGCGGCCCCGGGGCTGGGGGGGTCCTGGGGGGTCCTGGTCAGTGGGGAGGGGTCCCGGTCAGTGGGGAGGGGTCCCGGTCAGTGTTGGGGGTCCCGGTCAGTGTTGGGGGTCCCGGTCAGTGGGGAGGGGTCCCGGTCAGTGTTGGGGGTCCCGGTCAGGGTTGGGGGTCCCGGTCAGTGGGGAGGGTCCCGGTCAGTGTGGGGGGTCCCGGTCAGTGTTGGGGGTCCCGGTCAGGGTTGGGGGTCCCGGTCAGTGGGGAGGGGTCCCGGTCAGTGTTGTTGGGGGTCCCGGTCAGTGGGGAGGGGTCCTGGTCAGTGTTGGGGGTCCCGGTCAGTGTTGGGGGTCCCGGTCAGTGTTGTTGGGGGTCCCGGTCAGTGGGGAGGGGTCCCGGTCAGGGTTGGGGGTCCCGGTCAGTGGGGAGGGGTCCTGGTCAGTGTTGGGGGTCCCGGTCAGTGTTGGGGGTCCCGGTCAGTGTTGGGGGTCCTGGTCAGTGGGGAGGGGTCCCGGTCAGGGTTGTTGGGGGTCCCGGTCAGTGTTGGGGGTCCCGGTCAGATGGGGAGGGGTCCCGGTCAGTGTTGGGGGTCCCGGTCAGGGTTGGGGGTCCCGGTCAGTGTTGGGGGGTCCCGGTCAGTGGGGAGGGGTCCCGGTCAGTGTTGGGGGTCCCGGTCAGTGGGGAGGGGTCCCAGTCAGTGTTGGGGTCCCGGTCAGTGGGGAGGGGTCTCGGTCAGTGTTGGGGGTCCCAGTCAGTGTTGGGGTCCCGGTCAGTGGGGAGGGGTCTCGGTCAGTGGGGAGGGGTCCCCAGCCTCTGCAGCCGCCGCCGGCGCAGCTCGGCCGTGTCGGGGCCGTCCTGGGGCTCGGGGCCTTCGGCCGCGTCCTCCTCATCCTCGGCCGGGGCTGGATCTGAGGGACCGGTTTGGACCGGTTTACACCAGTGCAGGACCAGTTTGGACCAGTCTGAACCCAGTTGAACCCAGTTCAGCCCCAGTTTGAACCCAGTTGAACCCAGTTGAACCCAGTTTAACCCAGTTCAGCCCAGTTTGAACCCAGTTTGTAGCAGTTCAGCCCCAGTTCAGCCCCAGTTTAACCCAGTCCAGCCCCAGTTTAACCCAGTTTGTAGCAGTTCAGCCCAGTTCAGCCCAGTTTAACCCAGTTTGAACCCAGTTCAGCCCCAGTTTAACCCAAATTCAACCCAGTTTAACCCAGTTGAACCCAGTTCAGCCCCAGTTTGAACCCAGTTTGTAGCAGTTTGAACCCAGTTTAACCAGTTTAACCCAGTTTAACCCAGCTGACCCCAGTTTGGAGCAGCAGCTCCTCACTCACCGCTGCCTCCGGCGGCTCCCGAGGGTTCCGGGGGCTCCTCCGTGGGCGCCTCGCGGCGGGGGGCGGCCGGGGGGCAGCTCGGGGGGTCCTGGGGGATCCCAGCGTTATCCCAAACTCCGGCGTTTGGGAACGGTGGGGAGGGGTCAGCCCGAGCCCTCCCAGTGCTCCCAGTGCTCCCAGTGACCCGAGGGAGGCCAGGATTGGCCAGTGCCCATTGAGCTGTGCCTCCCAGTCCCTCCCAGTCCATCCCAGTCCCATCCCAGTCCCATCCAGTCCCTCCCAGTCCCATCCCAGTCCATCCCAGTCCCTCCCAGTCCCATCCCAGTCCATCCCAGTCCCTCCCAGTCCATCCCAGTCCCATTCCCAGTCCATCCCAGTCCCTCCCAGTCCATCCCAGTCCCTCCCCAGTCCATCCCAGTCCCATTCCCAGTCCCCCCCAGTCCCTCCCAGTCCATCCCAGTCCCTCCCAGTCCATCCCAATCCATTCCCAGTCCATCCCACTCCATTCCCAGTCCCTCCCAGTCCCATCCCAGTCCATCCAGTCCCCTCCCAGACCCTCCCAGTCCCTCCCAGTCCCATCCCAGTCCCCTCCCAGACCCTCCCAGTCCCATTCCCAGTCCATCCCAGTCCATCCCAGTCCCTCCCAGTCCCTCCCAGTCCCTCCCAGTTACCCGAGGGCGCCCAGCACGCTCAGGTACTGGTTGATCTGCAGCATGGCCGCGTCCAGCAGCGTGTGGATGTTGTGCAGGCACTGCAGCCGCGCCTCCAGGTGCTGCCGCTCGCTGCCCTCCATGGCGCGCAGCTCCTCCTCCGTCAGCCCGGCAAAGCCGGCCGGCGGCACCGGCATGGGCGGCACGGCTGCGGGACGGGGCCGTCACCCGGGGCCGTCACCCGGGGCCGTCACCCGCGGCTGTCACCCGGGGCTGTCACCCAGGGCCGTCACCCAGGGCCGTCACCCGGGGCCGTCACCCGGGACTGTCACCCGGGGCTGTCACCCGGGGCTGTCACCCGGGGCCGTCACCCGGGGCTGTCACCCGGGGCCGTCACCCAGGGCCGTCACCCGGGGCCGTCACCCGGGGCCGTCACCCGGGGCTGTCACCCGGGGCTGTGGCCCGGGGCCGTCACCCAGGGCCGTCACCCGGGACTGTCACCCAGGGCTGTCACCCGGGGCTGTCACCCGGGGCTGTCACCCGGGGCTGTCACCCAGGGCTGTGGCCCGGGACTGTCACCCAGGACTGTCACCCAGGACTGTCACCCGGGGCTGTCACCCGGGACTGTCACCCGGGGCCGTCACCCGGGGCCGTCACCCGGGGCTGTCACCCGGGGCCGTCACCCGGGGCCGTGGGCCGGGGCTGTCACCCGGGGCCGTCACCCGGGGCCGTCACCCGGGGCTGTCACCCGGGGCCGTCACCCGGGGCCGTGGCCCGGGACTGTCACCCGGGGCTGTGGCCCGGAGCCGTCACCCGGGGCCGTCACCCGGGGCCGTCACCCGGGGCCGTGGGCCGGGGCCGTCACCCGGGGCCGTGGGCCGGGGCCGTCACCCGGGGCTGTCACCCGGGGCTGTCACCCGGGGCCGTCACCCGGGGCCGTCACCCGGGGCTGTGGCCCGGCCCGGGAGCGCCCCGACCCCCAACACAAAATACACAAAATCCACAAAATCCAAAATCCCCAAATTCACAAAATCCCCGAATCCCAAACCCACAAAATCCGAAATCCCCAAATCCACAAATCTCCAAATCCCCAATCCACAAAATCCACAAAATCCAAAATCCCCAAATCCACAAAATCCCCGAATCCCGAACCCACAAATCCACAAAATCCACAAAATCCAAAATCCCCCAATCCACAAAATCCCCGAATCCCGAACCCACAAATCCACAAAATCCCCAAATCCCCAACTCCCTAATCCCAAACCCACAAAATCCCCAAATCCACAAATCTCCAAATCCCCAATCCACAAAATCCACAAAATCCAAAATCCCCAAATCCACAAAATCCAAAATCCCCAAATCCACAAAATCCCCGAATCCCGAACCCACAAATCCACAAAATCCCTAATCCCAAACCCACCAAATCCCAAATCCCCGAACCCTCAAATCCCCGCTCCCAAATCCCAAACTCCCTGTCCTACCCAGGAGCGGCGGCCACGGGATCCCCACCCACGGCGGCGGCAGCGGCAGCCCCGGCACCGCCCCGGCAGCGCCCGGCTCCGACCCGGCACCGGCGGCACCGGCGGCACCGGCACGGGCACCTGCGGGACAGGGGTCAGGGACGGGATTTGGGGTGGGAACAGGGATTTGGGGTGGGATTTGGGGTGGGAAAAGGGATTTGGGATGGGATTTGGGGTGGGAACAGGGATTTGGGATGGGATTTGGGGTGGGCACAGGGATTTGGGACGGGACTGGGGTGGGAAAAGGGATTTGGGGTGGGAACAGGGGCAGGGGATGGGATTTGGGGTGGGAACAGGGATTTGGGATGGGATTTGGGGTGGGAACAGGGATTTGGGGTGGGCACAGGGATTTGGGGTGGGAAAAGGGGCAGGGGATGGGATTTGGGGTGGGAACAGGGGCAGGGGATGGGATTTGGGGTGGGCACAGGGATTTGGGGTGGGAACAGGGATTTGGGATGGGATTTGGGCTGGGAACAGGGATTTGGGGTGGGAACAGGGATTTGGGATGGGATTTGGGGTGGGAACAGGATTTGGGATGGGATTTGGGGTGGGAACAGGGATTTGGGGATGGGATTTGGGGTGGGAAAAGGGAATGGGGATGGATTTGGGGTGGGAACAGGATTTGGGATGGGATTTGGGCTGGGCACAGGGATTTGGGGTGGGATCTGGGCTGGGACTCACCGGAGCGGCGCCGGCCGTCGTGGCCGAGCCCTCGGTTCCGCTTGGGGCCTGGACGCCGGGGCCGGGCGGGAAGGGTCCCACGGGCGGCCAGAACGGGAACATTCCCGGCGGGAAGGGAGGGAGCATCCCCTGGGGAACTGCGGGGAGAGGGCAGCGGGTGAGAGCCGCAACACCCCGAGTTCCTGGAACACCCTGAACTCCCGGAACAGCCCCAATTCCCGGGACAGCCCCATTCCGGGATCACCCCAAATTCCCAGGATCACCCCATTTCCATCGTCACCCATCCCGGTCTGGCCGTGACCGGGAAGCGGGGCTGTCACAGCGGGGAAAACGCTGGAATGTCACAGGTGGGAACAGCCCAGGTCACCTGTGGGACCTCTCCCTCCCCGTGCCTCTGTCCCGTCAGTCCCAGTTTGGGCTCCCAGTCTCTCCCAGTTTGGGCTCCCGGTCTCTCCCAGTTTGGGCTCCCAGTCTCTCCCAGTCTCTCCCAGTCTCCCCAGTTTGGTGTCCCAGTCTCTCCCAGTTTCTCCAGTTTGGGCTCCCAGTCTCTCCCAGTTTGGGCTCCCAGTCTCTCCCAGTTTGGGGTCCCGGTCTCTCCCAGTCTCTCCCAGTTTGGGGTCCCAGTCTCTCCCAGTCTCTCCCAGTCTCTCCCAGTTTGGTGTCCCGGTCTCTCCCGGTCTCTCCTGGTCTCTCCCAGTCTCTCCCAGTTTGGTGTCCCGGTCTCTCCCAGTCTCCCCCAGTCTCCCCCAGTTTGGTGTCCTGGTCTCTCCCAGTTTGGTGTCCCAGTCTCTCCCAGTCTCTCCCAGTTTGGTGTCCTGGTCTCTCCCAGTTTGGTGTCCCAGTCTCTCCCAGTCTCTCCCAGTTTGGTGTCCTGGTCTCTCCCAGTCTCTCCCAGTTTGGTGTCCCAGTCTCTCCCAGTCTCTCCCAGTTTGGTGTCCCGGTCTCTCCCAGTCTCTCCCGGTCTCTCCCAGTCTCTCCCGGTCTCTCCCAGTCTCTCCCAGTCTCTCCCAGTCTCCCCCAGTTTGGTGTCCCAGTCTCTCCCGGTCTCTCCCAGTCTCTCCCAGTCCCCCCAGTTCGGGCTCCCCGTCACTCACGGTTCTGGGGCTGCACTCCCGCCGCGGGGCGCTGCCGGTGCCGGTGCCGGTGCCGGTTCTGGCGGCGGCTGCGGCGGCAGCGACGCGCGGAGCACGTCCATAGCGGCACGTGGGACACGTCTGCTGCCGCTGGAACCACGAGCGCAGGCAGCTGCCAGCGGTAACGAACCTTAATTAACCCCCCAATTAACGCCCTTAGGTCCCCGCTGGTTCGTTAGCCCGGCGGTAATTAAGCCGTTAATTAACTCCCCTCTGGCTCCTTATTGGCCCCCAGGACCCCTCCGTGTCCCTCTGAGCCCCTGAAGGAATTTACCCCTTCCCCACTAATGAACCCGTAATTAATTAACCCCAAAGTAACTAATGAGCTTATTCATCTTCACCGCTGTTACAGAGACTGGGACGGGGACGGGATAAGGATCAGGATTGAGATCGGGATTGGGATCAGGGTGGGGATCAGGATTGAGATTGGGATCAGGCTCAGGATGAGGATCAGGATTAGGACAGGGTCGGGATGGATCGGGATCAGGCTCAGGATGGGGATCAGGATCGGGATCAGGCTCAGGATGGGGATCAGGATTAGGACAGGGTTGGGATCGGGATCGGGATCAGGCTCAGGATGGGGATCAGGATTAGAACAGGGTCGGGATCGGGCTCGGGATGGGGATCAGGATTAGGACAGGGTCGGGATCAGGCTCAGGATGGGGGTCAGGATCAGGATGGGGATCAGGATTAGGACAGGGTCGGGATCAGGCTCAGGATGGGGATCAGGATTAGGACAGGGTCGGGATCAGGCTCAGGATGGGGGTCAGGATCAGGATGGGGATCAGGATGAGGACAGGATCGGGATCAGGCTCAGGATGGGGATCAGGATGGGGATCAGGCTCAGGATGGGGATCAGGATCGGGATCAGGCTCAGGATGGGGATCAGGATCAGGATGGGGATCAGGATTAGGACAGGGTCGGGATCAGGCTCAGGCTCAGGATGGGGATCAGGATGGGGATCAGGATCGGGATCAGGCTCAGGATGGGGATCAGGGTCGGGATCGGGATCAGGCTCAGGCTCAGGATCGGGATCAGGCTCAGGCTCAGGATCACCACTCCGGTCTGGCAGAGCTGTGCCGGTGACCCCCCCAAACCCACGCCCGGACTCCCCGGAATTCCCGAGGAAGGGGCACCTGGTGTGGAAGATGTGGTTGCAGGGCAGGCGCTTGGCGCCCGTCACCATCTCCTCGCGGCAGATGATGCACACGTTGTCCATGGCCTGCAGCTCCTCGGCCGTGGCGTCGGGATACCTGTGCCGGGAGAATTCGGGAACGCCGGGAAAAACCACGGCTGTTCCTGAAAATCCCTCCTGGCTGCTCCCAGAAATCCCCCCAGCTGATCCTAAAAATTCCCCCAGCTGATCCCAAAAATCCCCCCAGCTGATCCTAAAAATTCCCCCAGCTGTTCCCAAAAATTCCCCCTGGCTGCTCCCAAAAATTCCCCCAGCTGATCCCAAAAATTCTCCCTGGCTGCTCCCAGAAATTCCCCCTGGCTGCTCCCAAAAATTCCCCCAGCTGTTCCCAAAAATCCCCCCAGCTGTTCCCAGAAATCCCCCCAGCTGATCCCAAAAATTCCCCCAGCTGATCCCAAAAATCCCCCTCGGCTGTTCCTAAAAATCCTGGGATTTGGCGTTTTCAGAGTGGATGGACAGAGGGGTTTTCCCGGGATTATTTGGGGTTTTTGGGGTGGATGGATTGAGGGGTTTCCCCGGGATTGGGGTTTTTGGGGTGGATGGACTGAGGGGTTTTCCTGGGATTTGGGGTTTTCGGGGTGGATGGACTGAGGGGTTTCCCCGGGATTTGGGGTTTTTGGGATGGATGGACTGAGGGGTTTTTGGGATGGATGGACAGAGGGGTTTTCCCGGGATTTGGGGTTTTCGGGGCACTCACAGCGTGTTCATGTTGCGGATGGCCCGGCGGGACATGATGCGTCAGTGACGGCCTTCTTGAACTGCCTGGAGCAGAGCGCGGCACCGGGATCGGGATCAGCGGGATCAGCGGGATCAGCGGGATCAGGATGGGATCGGGATCGGGACGGGGATCACACCAGGAGCTCACCTCATGGCCAGGTACATGGGGCGGATGGCGAAGAGCGGGAAGGTGTGCACCTTGATCATGATGGTCATGAAGGCCATGTAGAGCAGCACCTTGATCAGCCCTGGGGAGCAACCACAGCTCAGGTGATGAGGTGGGACCCCCCCAAGATTGGACAGGTGACTTTGGGGGGGTCTCA